>JARFJB010000118.1:0-57500 GCA_036346205.1 Vesta saturnalis | reverse complement strand
TTTCTGAAATCAAAACGTTAAAACTACAATGAAATCCGAATTTCCAATGCAACATATTAAAAAAAACTGTTAAATTGCACCAAACATTGTTATAAAAAAGCATATTATTATAAAACGCAACTTATACCACTACGAAAACAACGTTACCCAGCGTACTTCCGCCATTTCCGCAAATTCCATTGTTCCAGTAACAATTCCATCACTATCAGCTGACACCTTTTTATTATAAAACGTCGCACGAACACAAATTTCCCAAAATCCTGAGTATTTACATTATTTTAAATATCCTTATATAAATACTTAAACACATAATAATCAGGCAAACCAAACCAAACAATATCTTTCTATTCTTAAAAATCACGGTAATGATTTCCATAATCTCGATAAATCCACATACGTGACAACAATACAGATCATGTAAATTGACCTAAATTCGAGAAAGTTTCTAACACAAATTCTTAAAAATACGCTGCACATCGCGCCGCGTCGGTTCAATATAGATTAAGAAGTCACTTTTTTTCTTAAGGCGAAATTGGAACACTTCGACTTCACTTCTTGAAGTGGGAATTACTCGATAAAGCGGTAAACGACAAATTCGTTACGGGTGTAACTATACACCAGAGAAATCTTCTATGAAGGCCTTCAGAGAACAGCAATCCAGATTCCACCTAACCAGTATATGATAATTATGAGAGACCTCAATGCCCGTGTAGGAGACGACGTTATCCCAGGTCTAATGCAGCTACGCAACGAGAACAAAATGACTGATAATGGAGATCTATTGACAAACTTCTGCAGCACAAATGAAATATGGATAAATAACACATTTTTCCACCACAAAGAACTATATAAATATACCTTTGAAGATATCAGAGGACAAAGTTCAATGATCTAATACATTTTAACAAATACAAAAATACATCCATCTCATATCCTAGACGTAAGAGAATTAACCTCTGCAGAAATAGGAAGTGTACTAAGCAACATAAGAATAGAAACACGAATATACAACAGAAACGATCAAACAGATAACACAAAAATAAAAATTTAAAATCTACAGGATGACTCTAAAAGATACCTTTATCAAATGATGCTAACAAGAAAAATCAAAAACAATAAAATCACAGAAAATGATGAAGTAGAATAAAGTTGGGAGAAAATTAAAACAAACATCTTAAGTGCTGCAAAGGAATCCGTAGGTGTAGCAAGAACAAACAAAAACATAAAATTTTAAAAGAAAACGCGTTGGTTCCGCGAAGAGGTAAAAGAAAAATGCAAAGAAAAAAAAAACATACTTGGAGTACGCGTCAAACAGAACACTGCAAACGTATAATAAATATAAAACAATAAGAAACGAAACTCACACACTCGTCAGAATAATCAAAAACGACCACTGGGAACGCTTCTCAAATGAAATGGAACACGACTTCTATAGCCTGCAAAAAGAAGTGTAGCGTTTTATAAAAGGACAGAGAGCAGAAACGATGGAACTAATAGAAGTAGATCATATACGTAAGAATACCTGGATTGAGTACATACAAAAATTATACAGAGAAGAGGAACCTACACCAACTGAATCAGAAAACCCAGAGATTATATCAAATGAAGAAACTATAATAAATGAATTGGAAGTGGAGAAGCACAAAGTGAACTTAAAAACAGAAAAGCCGCCGGTAAAGACGGAATAGCAAACGAATTGCTAGAATACGGCGGAAAAGCGATAACCAAGGAACTAACAACATTAATCAATAGAATTCTAAAAGATAAAAAAGTGCCGGAAGAATAGAAAACCAGCCTTCTCGTTCTATTGTTCAAAAAAGGCGATAAGAAGGAACCTGAAAATTACTGAGAAATCAACTTATTAAACACTACGCTGAAACTAACAACTAAAATGCTATGGAAACAAACCAGAAAATAACTCGAAGCGGAAGATCCCCTACAGATGCAATATTTGTGATAAGACAAATCGTCCATAAAGCATTAGAATACAACAAGCCAGCCTTCCTATGCTTCATCGACCTAAAAAAGGCGTTCGAAAGGGTAAGGCTAAAAGACGTAATTCATCTATTATACAAAAGAGAAATCTAACTGGATATAATAAAAACTATCGAAGATGTATATAGACAAAATACAATACAAGCTAGAATAGATGGACAACCTATGAAGCCAATAGACATAGGAACCGGTATAAGACAGGGAGATTCCTTAAGCCCCTTACTCTTTAACTTGATAATAGACGAAATAATAAAAAATGCAATACCGACGAAGGATACAAAATGGGGAATAGGGAAGTACATATACTCTGCTACGCAGATGATGCAGTTTTAATAGCTCAAGACGAGATAGCCTTCAAAGACTAGTCCATAGATTTAGTATAGCAGCAAAAAAATTTTATATGATCATATTCACCCAAAAAAATTAAGACATTAGTAATTGATAAAGAGCCTATCAGATCTAAAATTCTGGAAATTAAATATTTATGGATCACAAGCTACGGGGAGCTTGAAGCAGAAGTTAAGAAACAAGTACAAAAAGCGAATAAGGTAGCTGGATGCTTGAATAACACAATTTGGAGAAATAAACACATCAGAACGGAAACAAAATCAAGAATATACAAAGCTACCTACATATAAGTGGAGTGGAAGAGAACAGGTTAATCAAGACAGCCAGAGATAAATAGCCAACGGGTAGAAGAAGTGCGGCCCGTCCACCCAAAAGATGGAGCGACAACATCACGTAGAGGCATAAAGGTTATCAATTAAACAGGCAGAAATGCCTCTTAACAAGAAGAAGAATAAGCAAGAATATAATTTTGTTCCTTTATTGAAAGGCAAGTATGCCGGTTTGAAATTGAATTTAATTAAAGATTTAAATGACAAAATTGTTATTGTTTACAAATGGAACCGGATATATTAAAATTTAGAATTGTCAATTGTTTTCTCATATTTTTCATTATACGACAGTTTTGTTTGTTTTTCTATCATTCTTTTAATAAACATTTAGTATAGTTATTGGTAGTAAATACGTAAATAACAGTTTTTAAGTTTTCATTTACAAATTTAGGATTAGAAATTTTTAGGAATTTCAAAACAGTGTTGGTGATAATGTTGCCATAATATTTCAGGTATGTAATTCATATTTTTCGTTATAATATTCTTTCAAATTGTAATCTATGTCATTTTATAGCCACTGAAGAAAGTCTCAAACGAGACTGAAATATATGGTTAAAATAATAAATATAGTTTTATTGACGGCAAACCAATAACTTATTGAAATATATACAGTGAGTCCCAGAAGTTATGTCTAAATTCATTTAAACTTCAAGGGTCTAGTTTTTGGAGAAACGCTCGGATACGTCGATTTTCATTTTTGACTGCGGTTTTTTTTTTAGTGGTGAAATTTTGTGTAGTATATGGTGGCCCAAAAATAAGTTACGACTACCAACTTGATTTTGTCAAATGGAAACACCTGTTATTTATTTCATTTTATGAATCTGCTTTGAATTCTGAGTAAATCTCATGTACCATGTCCTATACCTTAAGTCAACTGATCTCGAGGAATTTGCAATTGAACGTATCAACAATTAAGACATTATCAAGGCAGGCGGCCTTTGTTTTCTGTCAAAAGGAACAATTTATTCAAAAAACAACAACAAATCAAATCAAATGTTCAAAATGTGCACCATTTGCGGCTTGACAATAGCCAAGGCTATGAATAAACTCTCTTTGCAACCGTTTCTGGAGTTATGGCACGCACTTCTCTTCTGATTTTCTCTTTCAATATCTCCAGATTGTTTGGCCTATCAACATATATCTTTGATTTGGGATAACCCCATTGAAAGGAATCCAACTGGTTTAGGACGGGTGACCTAGCAGGCATTCGATGGGTCCTCTCCTTCCTATCCACCTATTAGGAAATGTTTCATCCAAAAATACACGCACATCTGCGGCATAGTGCCGAGGGACTCCGTCATGCTGGAAAACCAGTTCATCGTCTGGGGAGTTTGGATCCAATGGATTCGGAAATAATGCCAATGTCTGTTCGAAGAAAAATGGACCTATTACTCTTTCCTGCATTATACCACACCATACATTTACTTTTTGATGGTACTGACTGTGAACCTCCACCATCCAATGCGGATGTTCCGTTGCCCAACATCGATAATTTCGTCTGTTCACACTTCCATTGAAACAGAACGTAGCGTCATCGGAAAAGATTATGTTTCTTACCTAATTATTATCTAGTTGATTTTGCATGAGTTCACAGAATTCATTTCGCCTATCGAAATCATCTTCAAATAGCTCTTACAGTGGAATTACTTTGTATAGGTAATATTTGTGCTTTCGAACAATTCGGTGAACAACTGATTCCCCATGTCCAAATTGGGCCCTATCTGCGACAGAGAATTAGATGGATCTTATTTCAAGGAAAGCAAAACGTCAAGTTGTTCATGTTCATGTCGAGCAGGACGACCAGATTTAGGCAGGTCCATAACATGACCAAATTCTTTAAATTTATCCTCTATTCTGCTCACAACTTTTTGACATGTTGGAAGACGATCAGGATGAATTTATATTGAAATGTTCTATTTTGTACTGCATTTCATACTATGCAGAGAATTTCAATTTTTCCTCTTAACTTCATATTGCCGAAAGCGACGTCTAAATTCGACCAACAATTGACATACCCATGATAAAATGACCTATTGATTATGGCACCTTGGAGATATTTTGCATAGTAGAAATTTTATTTAGAAAATATTCGAAATTTTTAAATATCTGAAATTGTTGAAGGGATAATTGGTACAGAAATTTCCAGAATCCAAAAGCATTAAAATGACAAAACAGGTTTGTCCATTTGACAAAACAATGATTAAAAATTTTGGGCCACCATAAAAAATTTACACAAAGAAACTCAGTCAAAATAAAAATCAGGTTGCCAGGTTTCTCAAAAACTGGGAACTCACTGAATTAATAATAATATATATATATATATATATATATATATATATATATATATATATATGTTGAAGGAAGAGTATAATGAATTGAGGAAGTGTAATGCGATACATCAAAATGTACATTAAATTGGAAACAAATGAAAATTTCGTGTATTAATTGGAAACAGGACGTTACTCCTGCTCTTTAGTTATATTGCCTTTCAGTTCCCAAGTGTACTTCGTTGTCGCTTGTCTGGGTCAGGTAATATTGATACTTGACGGAAAGCAGCTTTCATGATGTTAGCCTTTCGTGATTGTCTAAAATGAAGTTCTGACAACAAGATTCGATATAATAAGTACTTTATATACTTCAAATCCTATTGAACAATGGCCTAAATTAACCGAAGTTAACAATGCTTCAATGAAATGTTCGAAGGTTTAAACTGTTCTAACGAATAGAAAACCTGACTTGCATATCCTTTCGAGTAAAAACCTTTGGTGTAAAACTCCTTGTTTATTTGTTACATGGTAAAACCTTGGTTATTGAAAACGATTAAATTTTACGACCTTTTTATTTAAAAATCATAAAAATATTTTGATTCATAATAATAATAAAACAACAGTTGTCCATTTACTAACTTTACATTGTTTAAACCGCTTCCTTCTTTTGATATTATTACTCAAAATGTTACGCCGTCTATTGTTAACAGCAATTATCGCCATGTCCTTACGAGTTAAACTAAAGGTCTCAATTACAGTAAGTATCGTTAAAAGTGTCTGAGTAGGGGCAGTGAAACTTCCTTTTTTAAAAAATCTATTGTTTAAACGGTCCACGCAGTTTTATTTGTAACATCATAAATCATTAAACTAGACAAAAACCATTTGCAAGACAAACAATAGCGGACCTGATTCATCACAATAAATAATGCGGAAGTTACGTAACAATTTATAAGCGCTCCAGACAACAATTTGCACACTTCACGTAGATGATTGCGAAGGTATAATTGTGTAATACCCTATCATGGTTTTACAATGGTTTATTAAAGCTATATCTTGCCGAATACTTTCAATCGCGTATTGGGCGGATTTTATCGAACACAATCCACACATAAAATTTTTATTTTTAACAATGCTAAATGTGTTAAGCTAGGAATTTAATACTTAATCTAAAAAACAAAAAAACTATTACAAATAAAAATTCCGTTCGTAAAAGCAACGTCTTCAAACGTTACCCTGTTGCGATATTAAATTCATTTCTGTTTCCGAAATTATTAATCGGATTTCTAACTTAATTTTATAGTAATTTCTTTCATAAGAAATCCAAACGCTTGTAAATGGTATTTAATTAATTTTACCAGAATTTTACAGCGAATTAGCTGATAGATAATTTGTAAAGCAATAATTTTAAACTAGGTCATTGTGCCATGAAGTCTTGCCTAAGGATTTGTTTATAAACGAAGTAACTGGACAGGTAAATTTAAATGTATATGAGGTCGGTTTAGATGTTTAGAAATATGACAATTTCTTAAATTAAAATTTAAACACGAGTTTTAGTGTTCTATTAAATATTAAGAATTTTTTAAAGAAGGGATTTTCTGTTTGTACTTTTATATAATTGGTTTAATTTTCTTCGAAGAGATTTTTTAAGAAAATTACTTTTTCGGCAGGTTGGACGATATTAATTGGATAAGACAATTGAATGTCAATTTTTGGGACAGGATTTTGGTTGTTCTAAAACAAATCGATTAAAAGGTTCGGAGATTATAAATCATCTATTGCCTGGGGTCGGTTGTGTTCATGTGATAGGTTTTTGAAGGATTCCAACGCATACTGCCAAACCTTGGTGGATTAAGGAACTAGATGAACAGACATACGCCTTTTGAACAACTAGGACCACCTCTCAGGCATACGCCTGGGTAATTCTCGAGAAAACCTCAGTACTTTTCAGGACTATCCTAAAAGCAAAGGTGATTGTAACGATTATTTTGTATATCTTATCATATATATATATATTATATATATATTTACAGATAGATATTTATATATAAATATATATATCTCAGTTATAAATAAGTGATTAATCCAAAGCATGAGCATACTAACTGAAAAAGGCATTTATCTACGCTGCGTACCATCAATCCGAGCTACCAGCTACTTATCTAACCGCTTCCATCCTGAGGTCCCCTGCGATCTACTGAACCGCGGCATTTATTTTACTATCACCGGCCAGTACATCTGAGTAAGTTATAAGTTATAATTTGTTTTACCCTAATAATCCGACCAGTTTGAAAGATTTCTTGTCTTCATTTAGTTATAAATCGATCTTGCCTGTAAATACATACACAACTCTTACACTTATTCGGAGCGTAAGCCCGCAGAAAACAAACATTCGTTACATAAATCCTCCTCTTTTGTTTTAGGAGTAGTCCTGAAAAGTACTGAGGTTTTCTGCGAGAATTATCCCCTAAGGCGTAGACCTGTAGAGGTGGTTCTTTCCCCTAGGCTTGTTCAAAAGGCGTATGTCTGTTCGATCTAGCATTCCTTCTATCCAGCACAAGGTGCGTATGGCTAGTTGCGTTGGATATCCTTTCCTAAAAACACCTATCACATGAACACAACCGACCCGCAGGCAAACGATCAGATTTCATAATCATCCCGAACCTTGTTTCAATCAGATTTGCTTTGTAGAACAACCACTAAAAATCCCGTCCCAAAAATATTGACATTCAATTGTCCTTATCCTGAAGTTAATATCGTCCAACCGCCGCTTCCAGAAAGAAAGTAAATTTTCTTTAAATAAAATCTACTTTCCGAAAGAAAGATTAAACCCTCTCAATTATAATAAAAGTACAAACAGAAAAGTCCAACTTAATTCTTTTAAAAAAAGAATACCTATGTACCTTCGATTTAATAGAACACGTAAAACTCTTGTGTTTAAATTTTAATTTAAGAAATTGTCATATTTCTTAAACACTCCTAAACCGACCTCATATACACCTTTAAAGTTTACCTGTCCAGTTACTTCTGTTGTATAAACAAAATACCTACTTAGAGAGCAACGACATTCATGGCACAATGACCTAGTTTAAAAAAAAATTATTGTCCCTTTTTACCGCATATCGCTATCAGGCCATTGTGTACAAAATTCCAAGTAAAAAATTCAATAAAATACCCTTCACATTTACAAGCGTTTGGATTTCTTTTATATTGAAAGAAATTACTATAAAATTAACTGTTTAGAGATTCTCGATTAATTAATTTGCGGAAACAGAAATAATCTAATACCATCGCACACAGGAGTGAGTCACACTGTTTGAAAGCGAGCCGCCTGTTGCTACTTTACGAACGGAATTTTTATTTGTAATAGTTTTTTTGTTTTATATTTTTTAGGATTAAGTGTTATATATTCTAGCTTAATCACATACTTTAGCATTGTTAAAAAAATAGGAAATAAATCGTTTGTATTGTGTGGATCTTGCTGTTGTCGATAAAATCACAGCCTCCCCACAATACAGCGACTTGAAAGCTATGACGGGCCCACAGCATATAGCTCTTAAATAACTAAACCATTGTAAAACCCTATGATAGGGTATTACACAATTATACCTTCCGCAATCATCTACCTTCGTGAAGTGTGCAAATTGTTGTCTGGAGCGCTTATAAATTGTTAGCGTAAATGTATTCTGATTGATGATTAATTGGTGATGAATCAGGTCCGACTATCTATGTTTGTATGTCTTACATAAACTGGACGCTGATTTTGTCTAGCTTTAATAGATTTTTATAGATGGTATAACAAATAAAAACTTGCCTGTTGGAAGCCGATTTAAACAAATAGACATTTTCGCTTATATAAAAAAGGTAAGTTTCCACTGCGCCCTAGCTCAGTACACTTTTAACGATACTTACTGTAGATTGAGATCCCTTTATTTATAAGCTCGTAAGGGAATGCAGCGATAATATGCGTAGCTATAATCAAATAAGCAAGTCAGGCGTCACACATTTTTCAGATAATTAATATACAACAAGGAATGGGATAGCTGTAGTTTAATACCACATGTAAAGTTAGTAAATAACACAACAGTTGTATTTATTTATATATTTATGAAATCAAAATAATAATCTATATTTACATGCAATTATTTCAATATTAAAGAAGGCGATTAAAACTGTATAATTGCGTTGTAATAACCAAGGTTTTTTTACCCATGTCAACAAAATACAACTCAAGGAAGGATATGCACTCAAAGGTTTTTATCTTAGAGAACATTAACTGAAGTCAGCTGTTTTCTTTTCATTAGAACAGTATTAAACCTTCCGAAACAATATTAGAGAAGCTATACTTTAATGTTCAATTCAGTTAATTTGGCCATTTAGCAAAAAAGGATACGTGCTTGTAAATTCAATATAAAGTTACTATATTATATCGGAACGATCTTGTTGTCGAGAACTTCATTTCTTAACAATACGAAAAGGCATAACATCAATATGAAGGTAAGCTGCTTTCCAACACGTATCAATAGTTTACAGGTAAACGTAATATACCCTTGACCCAGGACAAGCAGCACAACAGATAAGTATCTACTAGAGTGGGCATAACTAAAGAGCAAGTATAACTAAAGAGCAGGAGTAACGTGTCCTGTTTCCATATTCAATGACACAAAACTTTTCATATTGTGTTATCCAACGTTCTATATGTACGGCATTTTGAACTCGTATCGTCATTCACCACGCTTCCTTCAACATATATATATATATATATATATATATATATATATATATATATATATATATATATATATATATATATATATATATATATCACAGTGAGTTCCCAGAAGTTATGTCTAAATTCATTTAAAGTTCACTAGTTTTTGGAGAAACGCTGGGACAACCCGATTTTTATTTTTGACTGCAGTTTCTTTAGTGGTAAAATTTTGTATATAGGGTGGCCCAAAAATTATTTACAGCTACCAACTTGATTTTGTCAAATGGAAACACCTGTTTTTTAATCCATTTTCTGAATCTGCTTTGGATTCTGAGTAAATTTCATGTACCAACTCATATACCCATAGTCAACAAGATTTCGAGATATTTACGAAAAAAAATAAATATTTTCTTTATGCAACTATCAAGAACACTTGCAAAATAATCGTATCCAAGGTGATCCATAAACAATAGGTACATGTTTTCATTTCGTTGGGTATGTCAATTTATTTATGACGTCGAATTTCAGCATTTGCCCTTTCCGAAATAGTGAAGTTAACGGAACGAGAAAAAATTGAAATTCTCTGCATGATTGGATTTGATAATGGAACACGTACACAAATAGAAACTGCTTAATTATTCAATAAAATTCATCCTGATCGTCTTCCAACATGTCAAAAAGTTGTGAGCAGAATAGAGGATAAATTTAAAGAATTTGGTCATGTTAGATAAGTAGCTGGTAGCTTCTGGATTGATGGAGTACGGCAGCGTAAAGATAAATGCCTTTTTTTCAGTTAGTATGCTCATGCTTATGGATAGTAATCACTTATTTATAACTGAGATATATATATATATATATATATATATATATATATATATATATATATATATATATATATATATATATATATATATATATATATATATATATATATATATATATATATATATATATATATATATATATATATATATATATATATATATATATATATACACATATTACATATTTATGTTAGTGTTATGGGTGCTCGGAAATCCATAACATGGCGAATATATGTTTTGTAAGTGTGTTGTAGTGTTTTGGGGTGGCAGCCTCTGATTCTACCCCAAATGGCGTCCAGTAAGTTTGCGCGGTTTCTTATCCCATTAAGTATTCTTTGTACATTGGGGAGCCAATTGAGGGTTCTAGTAAAGAGGATTCCTAGGTCTTGTTGGATTGGGAGTCTTTCTTGGTTTAAGGTGAGGGAAAAGTTTCTGGAGGGAAGGTTTGGGAACTTATCTTCGGTGTAACTAGGATGCCGGAAGGGGATTGTTCGGGTTTTTGGTGGGATTGACTGAGACTCTCCACCAGTTCGCCCAGTTGGACGAGTTTCGAAGGGTTTAGCTGTTCCTATTAACCGTCAACAAGGCGGTGTCATCCACAAACTGCGCAACCACTACTCGGGATGTGTGACTTCGGGAATGTCGGATGCGAAGATAATATAGAGGATTGGGGCTAAGACAGAACCTTGCGGTACGCTTGCTGTAGGCTGGAAAGGATCTGAGGTTTTCCCTACTTCGACCCGAACTGACCGATTGGTCAGGTACGAGAGTAGAAGTTTGGAGAAGGGGTCGGGAATGTTGAGGTTGCGGATCTTGTGCAGGAGATCGACGTGCCAGACCCTGTTGAATGCTTGCTTAATGCCTAGAAACACAACCAAATTACATTGATTGTGATTAAATGCTTTGGTGGTCTCCGTAAGTAGCTTCAACAAGGGATCGTGATACGTTCTGTTGGAACGAAAGCCGAATTGGCTGTTGGGAATGAGGTCGTTAAATTCGAGGTGGTCCCTGGGTCGCCTGACTAGAATCTGCTTAAAACATTTTCCGATGCAACTCAGGAGGGAGATTGGTCTGTAGGAGGAAAGTGAGGTTAGGTTGGCGTGAGGTTTGGGTATCATGACGGTGGAGACTGATTTCCAGTTCGTCGGGAAGTGGGATAGGATTAGGCATTGGTTGTAGATGTTGGAGAGTAATCGGAGGGCTGAGTCGGGTAAATGACGGAGGATTTTTCGATTTAGGCCCTCATGACCTGGGACAGAATTTTTTCCTTTGTTGAAATATGTGTAGACCTGGTCGGGTGTGATGGGGGTATAAAACGGATTCTCGTTATCGAGTTGCGGAATTCTTCAAGACGACCCTCGAGAAGTGCCTTGAACCCGTTATCGAATTGGCATCATCGGGGGATTGGAAAATGGATTGGGGGTGATGACCAAAGAACTCGGCCTTTCCTTGGTCGGAGGAGATTAGGTTGCCCTGTAGGTCGGTTAGGTGGGATTTAGGGTTGAGTTTCCTTTTGGTCAATCTATCGAACTGTTGCCATATGAGTTTACTATTTTTGTAATCTAGCTGGGAGGTGGCTTTGGTCCAGGAGTCTTCGGCATGTTTGTTGGCTTCTCGCCTGATTAAGGCGTTAAGGCGATTGTATTCGGTCTTGAGAACCGGGTCCCTGGATTGCAAGAATTGACGATAAATTCGTCTTTTCTCTTTAATCCAGTTCACAATGTGTTGTGGGAGCGGTTTGTGGAAAGTGTCGATGTTTTTTAGTGGTACAAAGATATCGACCGCTTCCGTAATTACGGAAGTTAGGTCTCTCATAACTCTCTCGAAATCTTGGGTCTTTTGAAGATTGGGTGTAGGAAGGTTGTTGGAGATGTGTTCGGAGAACACATTCCAGTCTGCTTTTGAAAAATCTTTAATGATTGTGTATTGAGGAGGTGTAAGGGGAGCTGAACAAAATAAGGTTCTTACCAATAGGTGTATATAATCTGATGTGATCGTGGTGCCTAGAAAGCACCCACGATCGAAATAGTAAGCTGTAGGTTCGGAAACTGTGATGTGATCTACTATTGAGGCACCTGTTCGAAGTATGTTAGCTGTGTGTCGACGATTCGCAAGAGCGGCATTTGCACCAGAGCCAATGATAGCCTGTTACCGTTTCCATTGGTTGCATTCTCACCGCATTGGATGTGGCGGGCATTGAAATCACCTAGGATAATTGCATTAGGGAGGCTAGAGGAGTAGATTATAAGGACATCGGATAGGGTGTTGTGGTCGGGCGGGTTGTAATATAAAATAAATAGGTATTATAGGAGTGGGAAAGTGCACCGTCGCAGCAACACATTAGAGATGCTGTAAGTACGCAGGAAGTTGAAAAGGAGTGGATGGGAAGCAATTCTTGATTAAGAGGGCGGTTCCGTGTTGACTATTGTTTACATAGGTGTGAAATGTGTAGAAATTAAGTGTGCATTTGGGTGTGAGTTTTGTTTCCGTGATGTAAAGGATGTGTATGTAAAAAGTGTTGAAGTAAGGGGCGTTTCCGACGGACGCCCCTTGCATTAACTGTCCCTGCTAGGATATCCATTGTGGAAGAAGTTAAGGAATGGGATGGCGAATTACGGCGACCTTCATCTGCGTACCGGATACGCAGATGATGATCCTCCGTTGGAAGAAGTTTCGGGATATCGAATCTGGGGTGCGGACAACCCGATATCGCCCGTCGGGAAACATGTGGAAGAGGGAGTGGGTAAGTATTTGAAGGAAGTCTTTGATGGATAGGGATTCGGTGTCGGGAGAAGGTTTAAGGTGGTCTGTGTTTTCCGAGTCGGACTCTTCGGAAGACAGGATACGTTCGAGGGAAGTCATCTTCGACGGAGAACTGGGAGGTTCGCGCCGCTTCCGGCATTTGAAGGTAGGGTGAGCTTCCCCGCAGTTGTTACACCTTAGGTTAGTCGGGGATTTGCAGGACGAGGATCTGTGGCTTTCGCCACAGTTGGGACAACGGATTGCACGGGTAGGACACTCCTCAGCAGTATGATGATCTCTCGTCGTGATTCCTCTTATATAGTCCGCGGTCTGACGTGATTGGTTATTGCTATAATTTCGCGGTCGGACGAGATTGGTCACGGATGAAGCAAGATTCTGGTGGGAGTTATTGCGTAGAAATCTTAACCGATTTCATTATTACGAAAGAAGGGATAAAAATTAATTATTATTTTAACTACATCGGAGCATTTTTCTGCAACAGAATTAAACAAAATAAATAATTAATCTGAAAATTTTTGTACAGATTTCTGGATCTTTACAATTGCCGGTGATCGATAATCAAATTTGCTTCTCCGTGACAAATTAGTGGCAAACCTAAATTTTGTGAGAAAGTGATCTCCGTATTTGTTTAATTGGTATACAAATTACAAAAAACTACAAATAAAATTTTGGCACGACAATTAACTAAAATCTGAATATTTTGAGCAATATTAAATAGGTTGTATTCAATGCATTTTTTGAAATCAAAATTATAGTGTAATGAAGTTATACATTATATTACTTTTAGATAAAACGGTGAATGTTCTCCTTAGACAACTTTCGAGCAGACCTGAATCAAGGTTAAAACGATATTAACAAAAGGATTATTCGGGCTCTCCAAACCACGTATAACCACGCCATTACAAAACATTTCGTTTGTAGATAAAATAACCTGTACAAAATTCCACACATTAGAAAATAATATCCCCAAGTAATATTAGTTATTTGTATTTAAGTAACTGCTAAAAAATAGGTGATGGCCAACCTTGTAACTCTGTCACAAAAAGCGTGTAAGGCTTTTACCCATTGGATTACTTCATTAATTCAGTAACCTTTCTAGATCCCAGAAATCTCGATGGGTTAAGTTAACCTAGTAACTAAAAATAAAATTCAACGGGGTTAAATGCTTCGGCCTCCTGCATTGAATCCACCAATAGCAACGACTGGATAATGGCAAACCAGTTATCGTCAAACGTAAAAGCAAAGATCAGAGGCCACCAGTCATTTGAGTAAAACGTATAAATTATTTTATTCTGCAGAAAGTTATTGGTTAAAACGAGAGATTAGAAAAGTCGTATCAAAAAATCTATAATACAAGCAACTTACGTGTATAACAAATGTAACAACGGGAACAATTGATTAAAAAATACGAAACTTGATAAAACTCCACTCACTTGCGGCATTGGGATTAGATAAAAACTTATAGGTATATCTAAAAGATTTTTGCAAGGGGTAATGTAATCTAATTTTTTATTCAATTATTTTATTTGGTGTGCTAGTTAATAGAAAATTATATTCAATTTGCTCTATAACTGTAGCCTGCTTTGTATACTAACAATATTATTGTATTGTAGAACATCTGTATGAAATTATGTACATTTAAGGACTCGTTATCCATAAAACAGTAGTGTTATGCAAATTTGCGCAGTTCTGCATACTCCACGTGCAACAACGCTAAATTTTAAACTTTATAAATTTTAATGTTATCTGAGGTGACGTGCGGAAAAGATCGTCTTCAAGATATTACAAAAGAGGGCTGTGGTTATTTAAGTGTAATAAGATACAGTTTAATTCATCTATGAAAGATATGGCTCTTTCTGAATCTGAATGAAATTCGAAATAGGATGACATGCCTTACAATACTCCATCCACTATCTGATTCCTACACCATTTAGTTTCACGTACGTAATTTTAACGATAGCAGCCTTACCGTTTTGAACTTAAAGTTTGTAAATACTACTTACCGAATATAAGTAATGAATATTGTGGTTCGAAAACTGTAGCAAATCTAAAACGCTTAATTCTAGTATAATCAAAAAAAAGTTGTTCGGCTGGCATCATCCAGCTATGACGTCATCGTCAATTTTTAAAGTAATGATACGGGCTTTCAGTGGAGCTTTTTAATCGCCTTGATCATCTTATATACACATAACTTAGATATACCAAGCGTATGGTATGATTTTAACCCGACTGAGCACTAACCCAGTTTGAAGTCTGATATCCAAGCTAGTCATTTTCTAAATCTTTTAATGCACCTTTTTAGACAATTTTTTTTAAATATATGAAGCAGATGCTCGATTGTGTTGGTACAATACCCTATCGCTTGCTAGATCTGAATCGAAGTCATTCGAATACAAGATGGACAATACAGTCAAACGAATTAACCTAAAGCTATTCAAAGAATTTATAATGACGTCATAGCTTGGTCATGAGAGCCGCTGAATTTTCTTGTGATTGTAATGAAGCATTTACATGTTCTATTCATATTCCATAGGTTTTTAAGATAAATTATTTATGAATTTTATCCCATAAGTATTCAGTATCGGAGTCTTTAAAATACAATTGGTAATTTTGGTAAGTTATAATTATTATAATATAATCTTTAATATTCTTGTAATGTGACCTAGAGTATAAATGGCTCTTCTAAGGTCTCGGTTATTCAAAACACGAATAAACCAGTATCCACGGTAAACCATTTAAAGTTGTATTTTCTCCAAAAATTACTACCATAGCGCCGATAACAAACAGTTTTCAGATTAATTATAGACAATAAATTCACATATGCAATAAAAAAATAAAGAAACATACCCGTTATCCACTATGCACCTACTGTATCTTTATGTTTCCACAATCGTTTCATAAATACTACGGAAATTGATTAAGCTTGTTTTGTAGATAGTGTAATTATATTTTTTAGTTTGTTAACTGATATACTTGTTGAGCGACAAACGAATTCCGGATTTACTAGCCATAGGAAAACACATAACTGTTCTACCTGGACAATTTATTTACTTATTTTTGTTTTTGCATAAATTGTTATAATATTACATAACACAAGAAGTAATATTATTTATTTATTTGTACTTATTACAATATACTATAATATAAGGAATCTGCATAATGCCTGTAGCAACTAACTAGTGGTATCTCACGTACCTGCTTACACCTTGTTTATATGCACCGTTGTCATGTATATCTTACATATACCTTACACCTTCCCTCTTTATTTTACAAGTTATAATCATAAATTGGGTTTATAACATAGTCATTCAAATGATTAGGAAGTTTCCTTGTCCTAATTGGCCTTTGAGTATTAACATTATTACTATCACCTAAATTTGCAAGAGTTGGTGTATTTAAAAGAGATCCATTTACGCCATCGTACAATAAATGATTTCTGTTAAATGTTGTTCTTGTAGTTTTTATTAATTTTCTGTTTCTCCTGTAAATACTGCCAAACTCATCTTCTACTAAATAAGATCTAGTATTAACAATATCTACTACTTTTCCTTTTACACATTTTCCATTTTTTTGAAATAATACATATTGATTCAATTTTAGTTTTGAGAGTACCTTAGCATGCCTATCATAATATGCTTTTTGAATACTTTGTTTCTCAGTAATTTTTTTGATAATTTGTTTTGGTTGGATGTACGCAGGTTCAAGACAAGTTTCAGAGGTCAGTACTTTAGTTTTCAATATTCTATTTAACATTATTTGTGCTGGAGAGTAACCCATGTCAACTAAAGGTGTATTTCTATGTTCCATTAAATATATTTCTAAATCAGAATTAGAGGTCATTTTCTTTAACATTTGTTTAAATATTCCAACATATTTCTCAGCTAACCCGTTAGATTGGTGAAAATGAAGACTTGAGAATTTTAATTCGAAATTCCAGTTATTTGAAAAGTCTCTGAAGTTTTTACTATTGTATGGGACATATAAACGATCTGGAATGCCAAATCTAGAAAAACAGTTTTTTAAGAATTTTATAGCTACCTCAGATGATTTTTCTTTAATCTCGGATATTTCTAACCAGTTTGAATACTGATCAACAAGAATTATATAATTTTTGTTTTCATATTCACATATATCTGAGAATAAATATTGCCATGGACGAGATGGAATTGTATGATTAATAAGCGGTTCTTTTTGGTTTTGTTTTTGATTAATTTGACAAAGTTCACAATTTTCTACTAAAGTTTCTATATCAATTGACATTCGAGGCCAATAAAATATTTGTCTAGCTCTTAGTTTACATTTATTCATCCCAAAATGAGCTTCATGAATTTTTGAAAGCATTTCTGGTCTTAAAGATTTTGGAACAATAATTTTTTCATTCAAAAATAATAGTTCATTTGATACATAAATGTTATCTCTTAGTCTAAAAAATAGTTTTAATTCTACCTCTAAATTTTTGTTGGAATTTGGCCATGTAGTGTTACAAAATTGTTTAACTTGTGATAATATTGGGTCATTCTTAATTGCTTCACAAAATACCGTTTTCTTTCCATCACTCATAGGAATGTTATTTGACAATGAGTGTATTATGTGCTCCATTTCAGGGTCATTTTCCGTCTTTGTATCAATGAATGATCTTGATAACGTGTCAGCAACATACATTTCTTTTCCCGGTAAATATACTAAATCAATTTCATACTTTAATAATTTTAGTAGCATACGTTGCAAACGAGCTGTAACTGTACTAAGATTTTTAATAAATATGGGAATAAGAGGTTTATGATCCTATTGCACTAATACATTACGACCGTAAATGAAATAATGAATTTTCTCACAAGCGAATACTATTGCAAGTAACTCTTTTTCAATTTGTGCATATTTCTTCTCACTTGACGATAATAAACGAGAGGCAAATGAGATCGGTCTACCATCCTGCATTAAGGCACACCCTAATCCTTCACTAGAAGCATCACATTGTATTACTGACTTTTTATTAGTATCAAAAATTTGCAAAGTTGGAGAATTAACAATACAAGATTTTAACTTACTTAATTCATTTTCGTGTATTTCATTCCAATTATATTTAACGTTATTTTTTGTTAGTTCTCTCATATTTGACGTGTTTTTTGATAAATTAGGAATAAATTTAGAAAAAAATTTTGCCATTCCAAGAATTCTCAAGACTTCTAACTTATTCTCTGGTGATTTCATTGAATTGATTGCTTCTACATTACTTTTACAAGGTTTAACCCCCTCAGATGAAATAATTTGACCCATAAACACAACTTTGTCCAGTTTGTATTGAAATTTATCACAGTTAAATTTTACATTGAATTCTAGGACTTTTTGAAATACTGCTTGCAATGCCGTATCATGTTCAAGGTCCGTACGACCTGATACAATAATATCATCAAAATATATATCAACATTTGGAATTCCTCCAAATATTTCGCAGTTTTTTCTTTGAAATATTTCTGGTGCGGATGAAATACCAAATGGTAATCTGTTAAATTTGTATCTCCCAAAAGGAGTGTTAAATGTACATAAGTCTGAGCTGCTTTTGTCCAATTGAATTTGCCAAAAACCATCTTTCATATCGATCACTGTAAATACTGTTTTACCTGTTAAATTACTAATTATATCATTATTTGTAGGTATCATGTAAATTTCCCGTTTAATATATTTATTAAGTGGCTTTGGGTCTAAACACAAGCGTAATGATTTATTAGGTTTTTCGATAACTATTAAACTATTGACCCATTCTGTTGGATAATTTACTTTATCTACTATTTTTTCTTTCTCAAGTTTATCTAAGCAATCTTTTAATTTGGTATGCAAAGACAATGGAACCTTTCGTTGACATTGAATTACAGGTTTTGCTTCTACTTTTAAATCAATTTTATAATGACCTGGTATCTTACCTAACCCTTGAAATGTTTCTGCGTACATCCTTTGAATTTTCAATTTAGATTTTGGTAATATAATCATGTTTTCAAGAAGATTAACTGTAGAAAGCAATCTAAATTGGATGCAGTCCCCTAAACCTAAAATTGGCTGAGAATCAAAGTTTACAATTATAAATTTTACATTTTTTTCTATGTCATGAAATTTACAAAGTATTTCTATCTCACCTATAGGTTTAATTTTAAAATTACCATATGCAATTAATGTCACAGATGTATCCCTAACCCTACTTTGGATTGTTTTGCTCAGTTTTCTAAAAACTGTTTTAGGTAAAATACTTGTTTCAGCTCCAGTGTCAACTTTAAACTTTATTTGTTGATCTTCAACCATGATTTCTTCGACCCAGGACTTTTGCATATTGTTCACTTTGAATTTCTTCTCTTTCAACCCCCACAATGTTTGACTCAGCAACATCAGTTCTTTTTTGTTTAACTAGTAATTTACACATTTTCGCAAAGTGATTTTTTCCCTTGACACTTAGCACATGTTTTATGATAAGCTGGACATCTACTTGGATAATGCATAAACCCACATTTGTTACAGTTTGTTTTTTTCGAACAACTTGGCCTTGGTAGTATTACATCAATCACATTCTTCGGATTTAACACTTCATAATGCTGTTTGCTTAATTCTATGGACTTGCAATAAGCTAAAACTTTGTTTACATCCAGATCTGCTTCTCTAATCAAACGTTGTTGAATTTGTTTATCATAGACACCAAGTATCAATCTGTCTTTGATCATCCTTTCTTCGTAACTTGTTTTACAGCTTTCATTTGAGCACACAAATTTACACAACTGTGCTTGCTTCTTCAACTCTGTATTAAAACTATCGATACTCTGATCTTCTTTCTGTGTTAGGTTATTAAACTTAAAGGATTCTAGCGTATGATTTTGCTTTGGCACAAAATGTGCATCGTAAGCTTTAAGAACAGAATCTAAGGCTTTCGTTTGTTCTTCAGTAAATGTATTATATATATATATATATATATATATATATATATATATATATATATATATATATATATATATATATATATCCAGACCTTCATCTCCTATTGCGTTCAGTAAGATAGCGACTTTAACATCTTCGGATTCCTTTACCTTCTTTGATGCTTTTAGATAAATCTCAAATTTTTGCTTCCATTTGCACCAGGTTTCAGCATTTTGTACATCTAGTCTAGCTGGTAAATTAAAATCCATTTTGTTTACGATTTAGCAATTTCTAGCTTTGCTCTCTTCGTTTTATAACACGTGGTTAACCTAACCTTTACTTCTCTCCTCCTTTTTTTTTCTTTTCTTTAATTCACACCTGACACCATGTTATAATATTATATAACACAAGAAGTAATATTATTTATTTACTTGTACTTATTACAATATACTATAATATAAGGAATGTTACATCTTGTAAGGTTGCGTTGACGCACCCTGTATGTAGGATGTTATAATGACGTGTATTACGTGTTTTGAGTACGGGTGTATTGAGTGTGAACGAAAAAAAATTTTTTTTTGTGTATATGCATAATGTATGTGGGTGGGTGATACGCCACTGGAAATTTAGGAGTAATCTTGGCCGGAAGATGTGAGTGTATAAGTGTAGAATGTTTTAGAAAATATATAGAGAAAGATTTGGTATGTTTAATTGTTAATTATAGAAAGTTCTCGTAATGTTGTGCAATCAGTTTCGAGAATACGTGTTAGTATATAGGATTTGAGACCTTAGGCTGTACTTATTTTTGCAAATGTTGCGGAAGGAGGACAAGCGCATGTGAGAGATAAACGTTGAAAGTTGTGTAATGGTCCAGAGTGGCCACTGAATGAATGTGATCACGAGAAATGGCTTCTCCATAAAGTAATTGTAAAATTTGCAGGTAAAAACAAACATGGCGATGTATAATAGTTATAAGCGTGTTTGTACAGAGGGTAGCATCAGTCGGCACTAAGAAAGTTTGAGTGAATACTATTGGTGAATATAGCGAGGAAGTCAGACAAGTTTCAAGATGGATGGCTTAAGGTATAAATAGGAAAGTCAGAGATGGACGTTGGCTTTTTGGTATTAGCTTTTGGCTTTAGCTGGTTGCTTTTGGCTTTTTGGTGAGAGCTCGGTGAGACGCGCGCGCGAGGTGAAGTGTGAAATCAGAATGGGTTGGGTTGGAGTTATATTTGTGAATAATATTGAAGGCAATCATTGTTCAAACAACTGCGTAACCCGAAAGGGGATGAATCGTATAAGACATTCATAAATAAAACAATTAATAAAATTGAGATTTAAGATAAAATCAGTTTATTTTTCTTCAAGAAAAAGTGCGTAAGCAGATTTATAAAAAAAGATAACAGTTGTTACGTTATAGTGTTGAGTGCGGCGCGCGAGCTTGTAATGATCTTTAGTTCAAATTATTTATGCGACCACCTTTAAGTGAACGAAATTTTCGTAGTAAATTGAGCCAATGTTAAGGTATTTATATGACATTAAAAGTTTATTTGCGTAAGGAAGGACTAAATTGTCCTAAAGGTTGCGAGAAACTTTGAAGAGGCAACCAAATGTGTACAGATTATTACGGTTTATTGGACTAATAACCTCGCATAGTTGGACTAATCGCGAGTGCAGAAAGGAATAAGTGTTTGTGAAATTGTGGAATACTTGTTATGTGCCTTCAGGCAATCTAAGGAATACAAATGGACTACAAATAATTGGTTTACGGGAAGAGAGAAGAAAGAAAAGCAAGGATTAATGGACAATTTTTTTTTAAGTATGAATTACATTTAAGAATTTTAAAAACTCAGACAAGCACGATTATCTTTTTGTTTAGTTGTAATTTACGTATTGTTGGGTAATTTTTAATTAGTGGTGAAGGAAAAAGATAATCGGTCTCGAGTTATGTTGTATTGGTTGTTTTAGTAGTAAGAATTTTTGCAGAAACGCAAATTTGTATTGACAGTGGTTTTTGAACCACGCTGTTGTGTATGTAAACATTTGTTTATTATTTTGTGCAGGACAATATATATTTATCGTTAACTTTTATTCTGTTGTTTATTTAGCCAGTTATGAGATACATTTGTGACGTTTACTTAATTGGTGACCTAGCTTCCGATAGATTAAATGTAAACTTTGGTTTTAAGATTAATGAACAACCTGAAAGGTTATATTTGCCAGGTTGATTGCAAAAATTTTCATGTTAGTTTCTTTTAACGCAATACACTAATGACGGATCAGCTGTTAATTAAAATTTCATTAAGTATCACTAAGAGATGGAGTTTTGAGAACTTACATATTTACGAATGTCCAATACGATTCAGAAGTATTATAAAAATTAAATTAAATTTAAAAGATATCGTTCATGTTAGGAATATTAAACCTTCAAGGATTATTCTCATTTGACTGTTTTGCAGCACTTTATCACTATTATATTGGAGTAACAATTATTAAGCCGATGACATTGATTTTCTTTTGGTTAGGAATTTAAAAAAATTAATTATCGATCATTGAATGAAGAAATAGTTTATTCATTAATAAGTAGAGATTTAACTTTATATGTATACGAGGGATACGTAGAAAATATTCAGTTAACGTGTTATAACTTTGGTATTCTGGATGTACAGGGTACAATCAGGAAGTTTGTGACGACCCGTGTATTTCAGTTTTTTGTATAACTGTTGGTTACGTGAATGCAGTTGAATTTGAGTTATAAATTTTGTTTTGGAAATTTTCGTATACGAGGTGTATTCAAAAAGTTTCTAATAACCTGGGTAGTACTAAATATATTTGAGTTTGACTTGAATTGTTTGGGACGAGTGTTTGTTTTAGAACCCTCGTGTAAGAGTTTACTGAGTAAGCACAATCCTACTTTCCACAATCAAGTAGGGTTAATTAACACCCAGCTTAAGACAATTATTTTAGCAAAGTTTCGATTGTGGTGGCGCCTGGAGACATATTTTCCCGGACTGAGCTGTTTGAATTTAGGTGTAAGGTGTTTGAGCGTATTAATCATTCATTTTACTTATTATTTCGACCACGCCCATCTCCCTGTTAGCTGGCTTGGCAACCCGCTTACATTAGTAAGCATACACGACGCCTAGTGCGGTTTGGACGTGTAACAATCTACCTGAATCTGCATAATGCCTGTAGCAACTAACTAGTGGTATCTCACGTACCTGCTTACACCTTATTTACATGCACCGTTGTCATGTATATGTTACATATACCTTACATAAACACGAAAAATAACCAAATTAGTGCGCCGTGAACCGTTAATTTTTATTTAGCTAATATTAACTCTAATACAGTGTTACAATTAACATAACAGACAATAACTAGCTAGATTTATTTATATTGTATTTATATGTATAGACATATGTATGACAAAATCATTAATTAAAAATTACGGCGGACATGGTTATTACTATAATATATATTTGTAAAAAAATCTATTTCTTTAGATTTGTTTAACTGTTCATGTCATCTGCTAAAGTAATCCTATTTTATTTATTGAAACTCAATACATTCAGTAAGTCGAACGACTAAAACATGTATCAAGCAACCAAACAATACGGATCTAACGTTAAGGCATTTGATTGAAGTGTATCATCCGTAGATTGGTACAAGCAAACGAATATATGATACGGACAGTTTAAAAAAAAGGGTAAAAATATACTTTTATGAAAAGCCTAACCATCTATAGAATTCTTAATAAAAATTAAGGATTTATTTTAAAACATTACCTTGCACATAATTGCTTTGAATAAAAGTAGTCTGCGAAAATTATTATAACATGTTTGTTTTCTTACTAACGCTTCTGTGAAAATATATGAATAATAACAAATAGTGTCGCAATAAAAACGAAAATTCTGTAAGAATATACAGAATGTTTCAAATCAGAATAGATAGTAAGTTGTGTATGAAAATGTAATATTTCACCATTGTTAAACATAATAAAATACTTATCAGTTTTTAATGGTGTATAAATTATTCAATCTAAACATTTCCATAACACTTACAGTTATCTTCGTCAGTAGTAATATCTATTAAAATTATTAAAGATGTTGAAACAATTTTGTGAAAGTTGAAAAATTAAAACATAAGCATCAGCCTGCTATAAATATAACAGTTTGAGAAACGTATAAACCAACATGGAATTAAATTTTAGTATAGAATAACTAGGTCATTAAAAATGAAATATTGTTAAACTGCCTTAAAGATGACAAATCAGAACACCCTCTAACGGTCGAAGGCTAACAATGAAAAATGTCATCCAAAAAATACATTTAACAAAATGTAATGAAGGTATGATGTAAGGTTATGAAAAACTTCCATTTAAAAATGATATAAACATTCACAAATATAAACATATCATCGATTAAAATCTTCCAGTTAAATCTAACAAAGAAATAGCTTCGTCAATAATTGCAAGTGTTATTAACAATTAAAAGCATAATTCAGAACGTTTTTTTGTAATTTTTTAATTTTAATTTTAAGCTGTGGTAATTTAACATATAACTGGTAATGCATTTGCTTCAAGGTCTAGGAAAAACAGCAAAAAACATGGACATACAAAAGGTAAAATTGAAATCAATATTAAGACGTAACATAATGCTTTTTTTTAATTGTAAGATGCCAAAACCTGTTTAAACGTAGATTTTCTTCTTGCCTATTAAAATTATTAGGGTGTTTGAATATCTCAATAGGTTCACGTTGTAAACGAACATAATAATGAGTTTGTCTTGACAATACTTCCATATTGTCAAATTGGAGGTTATGATTTAGCTTATTTAAGGCATGGTCAGTTACCGCAGCTTCTTTGGTTGAAGATTGAAGATTTTAAATTAAGTTTTTGTTGTGAACGAATAAGTTCAAAAGTACATATGCAATTAAAAATTATTGTTAATTTTATTAAATACATAAATAAAAAGTTTACCTAGAGTAGGATTTGAACGTACGACCTGTACTTTACTAGAGTATCGCGCTAACCAACTGCGCTATCGAAGTACAAGCACCAATTAGTAATGAAAAACTAATAACAATTTTTAATTACTAAACATTTAATGACACCAAATTTGTGACGTGGATGGTGGTTGGATAATTTATGAAGGTATTGTCAGTGTGTGTAGGCTTTCTGCAAACCTTAAAAGATAGTGAATTATTATTTTTAGATATTAATACGCCAAGAAATGGTAAACTTCTTATATCTAACTTTATTGGCAGCATCAACTGGTAATGATTTAATGGAGTTTTCGATATTGGAAACTATCTTCAAAAGGTATTACTGTTGGTGTTATAGCAAAATTTGGTCATGGCAACGTCAAAAGGCGAAATTTAATAAATTATACAAACAACAAAATAATAGATCATCTATTGATTATAAAAAAAACATTTATAAACCTTTCTGATAGCGTTGTTTCAGATTATGCTATTTAAGCGCTTTCTAAAGGAGGATATCACACCGTTAACATATTACGTAAAACAAAACCTCCAAAGAGCAATTTCTCCTTTGGGCCGTGCTTTGCTTGATCTTAAACGTAACGAAAATATAATATTGTAATTGGATAAGGGAAATGCAACTGTTATATAAACTATGAACAATTATAACATTAAAGTAGAACAACTGTTGGAACTAGAGACTTATCGTGAAATACCGAAAGATTCAAAAAAGAACTTATTAAATTATCATCAAGAAATAAGAAAGAAACTAACCCTGAAGCTTTTTGACCAAAACGATATGGTTTCCAAAAATCCATAAACCTAATATTCCTTTAAGGCCTATTGTTAGTGCAATTGGTTCTCCTACATATAATCTTGCAGAACATCTTACATTTTTATTACAACCTCATTTAGATAAAACATCATATTACATAACATTAAAAATTCTGCCGACCTTGTTGAAAAAATGCATAGTTTCAAAATTGAAGAGAATGATATAATGGTCAGTTTTTATGTTGTTTCACTTTTTACAAAAGTCCCTCCAAAAGAAGCTATTGAATACATTGATCATCTTTTTCCAAAGGAAATAACCATTCTTCTTCAGCACCGTCTTACTACAACTTACTTTCAGTGGAATAGTAAATTTTATTAACAGATTGATGGTGAAGCAATTGGTAGCCACCTTAGTCCTATTATAGCTAATTTTTACATGGAAAAATTTGAAACATTATCGTTACAAAACACACCTAAAAAACCTTTAATTTTGTATAGCTATGTAGATGACACATTTGTTATTTGGAGACATCGAGAAGAGGCACTGCATGAGTTTTGGTTTTTTTAAATGGTATACATCCTAGTACTCAGTTTACCATGGAAAACGAAACTAATGGAAGTTTACCATTTCTTAACATATTAATATCTAAAAATAATTATTCACTATATTTTAAGACTACAGAAATCCGACAGACTCTGATAGATACCTTTCCAAATTATCCAACCACCATCCGTCAAAAAATTGGTATAATTAAATCTTTAGTAGATGGAGAAAAACGAATTTGTGACCCTGAATTTTTGAAGGATGAATATAAATATTTAACAAAATCCTAAAAAAATAATGGATATTCACTTACAGATATTAATAATGTTATTACACCTTCTAGACATAACCTTAAAAAAAACAGCCCTTAATGTTGGTACTACTTTTCTTCCTTTTATAGCTAATGTTACAGATAGAATTGAAAAAATCCTAATTAAATATGGCGTTAGGACTATTTTTAAACCCACAAGAAAAATTAAAGGACATTTAAGATCACCTAAAAATTTTTTAAACACATTATCATCTTTCGGAGTGTATAAGTTTACATGGTAACCACAAAACGTAGCTTTCATACAAGACGTAAAGAATACATGAGATTTTGTAGATGGGATCAACCAGAGAAGTCTGAGGTAGCTAACCATGCCTTAAATAATCTAAATCATGACATTCAATTTTATAATATGGAAATATTGTCAAGACAAACTCATTATTATGTTCGTTTACAACGTGAAGCTACTGAGATATACAAACACCCTAATAATTTTAATATGCAAGAAGAAAATTTCTGTTTAAATAGCTTTTAGCACCTTATAATTAAAAATGGCATAATGATACGTCTTGATTTTGATTTTAATTTTGACTTTTGGTATGTCTAGGTTTTTTGCTGTGTTTTTCCTAGACCTTGAATCAAATTCTTTACCAATTATATGTTAAATTACCAAATCACTATAATTTAACATAAGTAGTTGAAATTAAAATTAAAATTGAAAAATTACAAAAAATGTTCTGCATTATGCTTTTCATTGTTAATAACACTTGTAATTACTGACAAAGCTGTTTCTTTGTTAGTTTTATCTGGATTATTTTAATCGATGCCATGTTTCTATTTATTGTTAAATTGAAGTTTTTCACAACTTTTTCACAATTTTGTTAAACGTGCTTTTTGGCTGACATTTTGTATGGTTAGCCTTCGACCGTTAGAGGGTGTTCTGATTTGTCATCTTTAAGACAGTTTAATAATATTTAATTTTTGATGATCTACTTATTCTTTACTAAACTTTAATTCTATAGTTGGCTTTATACGTTTCTCAAACTGCAATATAAATAGCAGGCTGATGTTTATGATTAGTTTTTCACCTTTGACAAAATGGTTTACAACATCTTTAACAATTTTAATAGATATTACTACTGACGAAGATAACTGTAAGTGTTATCGAAACGTGTCAGGGCTGGATTTAAAGGATAGCGGAAGGGGCGATCTCCCATGGGCCCCCACAAAATTTGGCACCCCACATAACTTTATAATTTCATAAAGTAACTAATACGAATTATTAACGGTATTCATTATACCAACATAGAAACGAAACCGTAATTTAATGTAATACGCATCCAATAACTAATGAAATAAATCCCTTATTCCCTTTACCTAAACTGAGTTTATTTTTGTAGTTTTATGCTTCACTAGCTAAAAAAATTATTAATATGACAGCATTCCATGTATAAAATGTGTATTGTTTCCAATAAGAATATCATATTACAAATTTTAAGAGAATTATTTTATCTGCTGTTTTGACTTTAAGTCGGTTAAGTTCCTGGTAAAGATTAGGTGTTAACGACGTTAACGTTAACTAATTCTAAGAAGGAAATAAAAGCCAGGTAACACGAAAGGCTTTCAAATTTATCTTTGTTCAGTCAGTGATTTCTTACATTGAAAGTAATATAGGTATTACAGAATTTATAATATTAGAAAGAAATTATACTTTGTAATAATGAAAATGAAACGTTAAATTTTAAATTGTTAATTGTTTTCTGTATAGTATGTTGGTGCCTGGTGGTGTGCTGGTGTGGGTGTGAAATGTGAAAACTGAAAACTGAAACTGAAAGGAGATTTAGCAGATGCATGTGTTTGAAATGAGTGCGTTTTAGTTTTAAACTTTCAGTTGATGTGCCTTCGAAACGAAATAGGAATACAATAAACGGATTTTTTTTTCTAAGTGTGTGTGTGTGTGTGTGTATGTGTGTATACTTAAATTCACTTGGAACTAAGACTAGATACATTAAGTTTTGTGTAGAATTGCGTAATTCTTAAAATATTGTTTTTTATTATTTACTTTATCTCACTTTATCGCGTTTATTTCAAGAGAAATAAGAAGTAAGTTATTAAGTTAAGCATTCTATAATGTACATGTATATAATATGTAAATACTTTGTTAATGAGATGTTTTCTATTCTCTAACAATGAGTAAGTGACACTATTTATATGCTTATATCTCACTTCCTATGGTAGAAATGGAAAGTTAGGCTTATCTTCATAAGGGAAAACATGTGTATAAAAGCGGTGCAGAAAAACGAAAAATTGCTCAAGGCATGGAAAACAAAAGAGAAGTCGTAGCAAAAATGCGTCACATGACTGAGTTTTTCGTTCGTCATCCGACTTATAGTTCCTCTTCACATTCACCAGACGACTGTCTTGCAGATGCGCAAACTCAAAATGTCACCTTAGATGAAACACAGCAGTCAAAACAACAAGAAGAAGCAAGAAAGCAGTGAATTCCAATACAAAAAAATGAATATGCTTGTGACATAGGATTGTGACCCAAAAATGTAAGAAGTTTTGTTGACTATTGGGCGAAGAAAGGAACCAAGGATCTACAAAATTGTGAAGAAGAACTATTCAAACAGAAATATTGCCAATACAATGACCACAAAGAAGAAGGAATAGGAATACGACGATGCCAAACAAGTATGTTTAAACGCAAAACTCGAAATGGTGAAATAATTCATCGATCTTGGATACGTTTTTCACCATAAAATGGACGAGTCCTATTTTGTATTTAAGTTAATGTCTCCAGTTAGTACGCAATTTAGTTACGAAGGATTTTTTGATTGGAAGCATATATGTAACAGATTAATGAGTCATGAAACATCTAATCACATTTAAATGCTGTTGTGACAATAGCTAATCGTTCCAAAGGACTAGGGCGCGTAGATAGCGAATTAGAAAAACAAGCATTAGAAACAAGAAACTATTGGCAAGCTTTACTCAAAAGGGTCATCATTGTTATTAAATTTGCTTGTGAACGTGGTTTAGCCCTGCGTGGTGACAATGGGTTACTCGGTTCGCCATATAATGGCAATTATTTTGGATTGCTTGAGTTAATAGCTGAAGATGATGATTTCTTGAAACAACATATTAGTAATTTTGAAAATCGTGGAAGTGGTCATGCAAATTATCTTTAGTCCACTGTATGTGAAGAAATTATTCATCTGATGGGAAAACGGGTACTCGAGGAAATAGTTTTTAGAATCAAGAAATCTAAATCTTTTTCAATTTCATTAGACTCAACATCAGACGAAGATCACATAGATCAATTAACTTTAATATTTAGGCACATTGAACATAATACCCCTATTGCACGGTTCTTAAGATTTGTGCCAAACCAGGGTCACAAAGCGCAAGATATATTTAGTGCCTTAATGGAATTTCTCAAAAGCCATAATATCGATATAATGTACTGTAGAGGATAGTCTTATGATAATGCGTCAGTGATGAGCGGAAGATGTAATGGAGTGCAGGCTAAGGTTCAAGCAGAAAATTCATTGTGCGTTTCTCCGTCAATATATCTAAATTACTAACTATATTTATTGTAAATTAAATTTGCAATAAAATTACACTAATAACGATTATTAGTGAAACCACTTTACTAATTTGAGATTAAATGTGTGTGCTCGGATAAGCTATCAAGTGACCCGCGATAACGCGAGTGCAAAATTTACTTATTTAATATTATTTACTTTAAATAACAAAATAAGTGACCGTAGTACTTAATTAAATCAATTTATACGCTCGGGGCCTTATGGCCTTTCCTCCACCCAGGGGTTACAGCCCTTCCAAATGGCATTCCCAACGAATACACAATGGACAAATCAGGACCAAAACTACAACATCCAATATCAACAAATGATAGGTAATTATCCATCACAGTCACAACAAATACTTTATCCCCAACCCTCTCAACCAACCAATTATACCCAATCCATCGTGATACCCCCACAAACAGAAACAAATAACTGGATTACAGTCCAACATACTAAGAGAACTAGAAACGCCTTAAATGAAATCGAGCACAATTCCAAACAAGCAAAGGGAGACGACTATTGGCTTAACCCATCTAACCGCTTTTCAGCACTAGCAAAAGAAAATACAGAAGACCAACAACAAGAGGACGGCACTGATAAAACTCCTAAACCTCCCCCAATTTTTATAAATGATGTAAAAGACATTACACCATTAGTACGCTTACTGGACAGCATCGCTAAGAAGCAATATGACATTAAAGCCCTAGCAAATGACCAAGTAAAAGTACAACCAAAACAACTGATAACTACAGAAACATTGTAACAGCACTAAACGAAAAAGACGCATTTTCATACATATAAACCAAAAGAAGAAAGAAACTTTAAAACGGTACTGAAAACTTGCATTATTCTATTAGCGTGGATGAGATAAAGACAGAAATAGAGAATTTAGGCCATAAAGTAGCAAATATATGGAATATTAAGCAATACAGGACTAAAACACCTCTACCAATGTTCTTCGTTGAACTTAAGCCTGCGGCTAACAATAAAGACATTTATAAAGTGGAATTCCTCCAACAATGCAAAATTAAATTTGAACCGCCGAAGCATAAGCGCGAGATCGTGCAGTGCACTCGATGCCAAAGATATGGGCACACAAAAAATTTTTGTTACTTAAAACCACGCTGTGTCAAATGCACAGGAGATCACTCTACTGATAGTTGCCCACGAAAACAAAATCCGGTGATGTTCGTTGCATCCTGTGTGATGGAAACCACCCGGCAAACTACAAAGGATGCACAGTTTACAAAGAGCTACAGAAAAACAGTTCCCAGCCCTCCGACCAAAATTATACACCCTCCTGCACAAAATAAAACTTACCAACAGACACAACCGGGGCTTTTGTACTCAACAGTAAGTAAAGCACAAACCCAGCAACCCCAGACCACGAACAATAATGTACCAAATCATTTTTACCAACAATCTAACGACCTAGCAGAATTAAAAAATATGATGAAGGGCCTATTTGAACAAATAGGCACCATGTTAAATCTGCTCACAACCGTGCTCACGAAACTCAAATAATGGATCAACCGATAAAAATAGCTTTGTGGAATGCAAATGGGCTCTGGCAACATGCAGAAGAGTTAAAAGTCTTTATAAACAGCCACAACATCGATATCACTCTTATCTCTGAAACTCATTTTACTGAGAGAAGTCACTTTAAAATGCCCAATTATTCATTCTATAATACTAATCATCCAAACGGTACTGCAAGAGGTGGTACAGCAATAATAATAAAAAACTCTATCAAGCACCACCAAACAAACAATTATAGTAAAAACTTCCTTCAAGCCACAAATGTAATAATTGAAGATTCTGCTGGTCCTCTTGCCGTCTCAGCTGTGTACTTTCCTACAAAACATACAGTCAAACAGGAACATTATGAAAACTTCTTTGACACTTTAGGGCACCGGTTTATTGCAGGCGGGGAATATAACTCTAAACACACCGATTGGGGCTCTAGGTTAATTACGCCTAAAGGACGAGAACTACATAAAACTCTAGAAAAAAATCGTCTGAAACATTTATCTACTGGCGAACCTACTTACTGGCCAACAGATAGACGTAAAATCCCAGACTTAGTAGATTTCGCCATCACGAATGGTATTCCCCAGGGATTTGCTACAGCCAAATCATGTTTCGATTTATCCTCAGATCATTCCCCAGTCTTAATAATATTATCCACAAAAGCAATAAACACAAGTAGACAACCGAGATTATACAACAAACACACAAATTGGGACGATTTTAGACAATACATAAACGATACGTTGACATTAGATATCAGTCTTAAAACTGAAGAAGAACTTGAAACAGCCGTTAAATTGTTCAGTGACACAGTACAACAGGCTGGTTGGTACGCGACACCTGCATCATATGAAATCAACAACATCTATGAATGCCCCGCAACAATTAAACAAAAGATTCTGGAAAAACGAAGACTAAGGAAACATTGGCAAAGATCCAGAACTCCTGAAAGCAAACGTTTATTTAACGCTGCAGCTCGAGAGTTAAAAGAAATACTCAACAAAAATAAAAATGAATGTATTCAAACCTTCTTACGCAGCTTAACGCCCAGCGAAAGCACTGATTATTCACTGTGGAAAACGACCAAAAAAGCCAAACAAGTAACACGAGCCTCACCACCCATCCGAACTCATCAAGGAACTTGGGCCAGGAGCAACGCAGAGAAAGCAAAGGCATTCGCAGAACATCTTTCTGAAGTATTCAAACCACATCCATCGGAAAATCAACCTGAGGATGAAGAAGAACTAACTCGAACACTAGAAACTCCCTACCAGCTCGAGCCACCACTCCCATGTATCAAAACTAACGAGGTTCAAGACGTCATTAAAAATCTGCACCCACAAAAGCGCCGGATATGACCTTATTACTGGGAGAATTCTTAAAGAACTGCCTTACAGTGGTTTAAAATATATTACGCAATTGTTTAATGCAGTACTGCGCACAGGATATTTTCCAATCCAATGGAAAGTCGCACAGATTGTTCTAATTCCGAAACCCGGAAAACCACTAAATGAGATACAGTCTTACCGACCAATAAGCTTGCTTCCTGTAGTAGCCAAAGTGCTCGAAAAAATAATACAAAGAAGACTGACATATATACTCGAGAATAACAGTGAAATTCCTAATCATCAATTCGGTTTCCGCCAAATGCATTGCACAATAGAACAAGTACATCGAGTGGTCAACAAAATTAATGAAGCGTTTGAAAATAAATATTATTGCTCCGCGGCGTTTTTGGATATAACACAAGCGTTTGACAAAGTATGGCATATTGGACTGTTATACAAGTTACGATTAATCCTTCCAATAAATTATTTCTCCTCAACTCCTATTTACGTAACAGACACTTCCTGGTTAAAGTTGATAACGTCCTTACGGAACTCTATCAAATTGATTCTGGAGTACCTCAAGGCAGCATTCTGGGGCCATTACTATATCTAATATATACTGCTGACCTTCCGACGTCACCAGAAGTCATAACAGCAACGTTTGCTGATGACACGGCAGTTCTCGCCATTAATGAGGATCCAGCGGTTGCCACACAAAAACTACAAACATCCTTAAATTCGATACAAGCGTGGTTACATAAGTGGCGAATAAAAGCAAACGATAGCAAATCGACACACATAACATTTACTACAAGACGAGATACATGTCCCCCTGTTACTTTAAACAACAAACAAATACCGCAACAAACTGAGGTAAAATATCTTGGCTTACACTTGGACAGAAGACTCACCTGGCAACACCACATTTTTACAAAACGCAAGCAACTTGGCCTACTTCTTACCAAAATGTACTGGTTACTTGGACGAAGCTCAAAACTCACCATTGATAATAAGCTCCTTATATACAAAGCCATTATTAAACCAATCTGGTCTTATGGTATTCAACTATGGGTAACTGCTTCGACATCAAATGTTGAAATCCTAGAACGCTTTCAATCTAAGGTATTGCGTATGATTGTAGATGCGCCTTGGTACGTATCAAATGCAATTCTTCGTCATGACTTGCAAATCAAAACGGTTAAAGAAGAAATACACAACTTTAGCACAAAATACAGATCTCGGCTTCGAGCACACCCAAACGATTTAGCTACAAATCTTATGGAACAGCCATTACAGACCAAGAGACTACAAAGATTTACGCCCAACGAGTTACCAAACAGATTTTAAACTTTGTTTATGTAAATTAGTTTAGATGTAGATGTAAGTTTAGTTTTTAAGTCTTATCCCAATAGCCAAACCAAATTTAAATACAATAAATAAAAGAGTGCTGCTGAGCACTATTTGACATGTTAATTAATTATTCAAATGATTTGCTAAATGTTTATCTACAGTTGCAAATAAAGTGGGAAATTTAAATAAAAAAAAAAAAAAAAAAAAAAAAAAAATTGGCAACATAAATTCCATGTGCGGCTCACTCGCTAAATTTAGTTATCAAAAGCGCTGCAGAGTGTTACCCTGCTGCAGTTGCTTTTTTTGATTTTTTATTCGCTGATCAAACGCCTGGTCGTGGTCGAATCCTTGTACCTAAAAGAGTCACAACGACTGGTTGGTCATGTAGGTCTGATGACTGCAAAGCGCTTGTTGCAGGTTACGATCAAATTAAAGACACTTTAATAAAAATTTCGGAAGATCTAGATCAACTACCCAAAGCGCGTTGTGATGCTTATGGGATACATACCCGTACATGTATGAGTGAAACAGGTTTTTATGCAGTATTTTGGAATGAAATTTGAGATAGAACCAAGCAACCAGCCAACTACTTCAAAGTGCGAAACTAGATTTAAATTCTGTAACTGAAGCAATAAGTTCATTAAAAGAATTTGTCTTAGGGAGACGTGATAATTTTTCCACATATGAATCACTTGGCACAGAAAAAAACCGGAACAACAGATTATGTCGTTTATCGACGTTACCAACCAAACGTTCCCTTAATCCCTCTGGATTATGGTCAAGCACTAGAAGTGGAATTAACACCTCGAAATAATTTTAAAAGAGAAAATTTCATTCCAGTTTCTGTCTTCTTTAAACCAAAGACTCTCTGCTTATGAGTCCGTATCCGCTCGGTTTGGATTTCCCGACGACTAGACAGTATGAATCCTCAAGAAAATGAAGCTCATGCAAATGGTCTTGCGAGTACATATGCTGATGGCCTAGATGGTAGCTTAGGTATTGAACTAATACAATTTATTGATTTCCTTAAACATTTTAAAGACGAATATATAACGAACGATTTGAAGAAAGAACTTAGTGTAGAACATTTTATGTATTAAGAAAGAAAGACGTGAAAGATGCTTTTCCAAACGTAGAAGTAGCTCTCCGTATGTATCTTGTACTTATGATTACGAATTGTAGTAGTGAAAGGTCATTTTCAAAGTTAAAACTTCTCAAAAATAGACTTCGCGCCACGATGGTTCAGAAAAGACTGAATGATCTTACCATCATGAGTCTAAAATCAGATATATTGCGAGAAATCAACACAGCCGAAGCGATTGACGATTTTACTCGACGAAAGTGTAGAAAAATGTCGTTTAAGTAATTTGTTTAAACAACTGGTTTTTTTTATAAAAAAATATGTATACATATTACACCTAGAAATTATTTTGTACATAGATAAATAAAGCTTTATTGTGTTACAAGAGGAATATAATGCTTTTTTGAAACAAACACGCATATATTGGACCGGTCCACAGAGGGCCTCTACAGTGGATCTGCCCACAGATCTCCACAGTTCTAAATCCTGCCCTGAAACGTGTAGATTGTATAATTTAAAATAGACCATTTAAAAACCAAAAAAAGATAAGTATTTTATTAAGTAAATTGTGTGTTTACTTGGAAAAAAGGAAATTGTCAAGGTTGATAGTGATTACGGATTTTTAGTTAATTCGAACAGTGATTTATTTTCCGGTTACGGTACACATAGAGACACTACATGCAAATTCTAGCCGCTACAAAACATTATTTTTAGGTCAGATAATCTATACTTTAAGCGAAGTTTCAGATTGGTAGAACTTTTTATTTTGACTGATCTGTTATTTCTGTTCATATTTGATATATTTACTTTAGGTTTACACAATTGTATTGCTACAATTTTGAAGAATTTATTAATAAAGGTGCGATTAAATTGCATCACTTTCCGAAAGTCTCAACAAACTCTTGAAGAGCTATAATTTTCTTTAGATCTGTATAAGATAATGAGTAATTTTTCTGCAGAGGACAGTGTGTGGAATTTGACCAAGATCAACACTGCTTCACTTAGGTTACTATAAATGTTTATTCTTTACAATAAAGTGTTGTTCTGCGTGTATATACATTTCAAATATGAATACGAATAATAAATAGGTTACTGCAGATTTTGTTCACATTTTCTTGTAAAGTAAGTTTATTATATACTATTTTTATATGCGTGTCTCTGCGCGTCTCTGCGTGTCTTTGCGTTTCGTTGCGTGTCTCTGAGTATCTATGCGTGTCTGCATTTCTCTGCGTTTCTCTGCATGTCTCTACGTATCCCTACGTGTCTCGTAGTGCCCTGGCGTGTCTCGGCATGTGCGTGCGTGTGTGCATGCGTGAGCGTGTGTGTATATGTTAGTATCCGCGATAACTCCAGAACTAAAAGACCTACGCACTTAAAATTTTATATTTAAGCTTGTTTTCAGTTGGCTTAGAGCTGATTTGATTTTGGGAGAAATCCAACGGCGGATAGGGGGATTTATTAGAGGCAGTTTTTGGTTTTTATCAAAGATTTATAAAACAGCTGCATATTTCAAAGATATAAAAATTTCCAGATATAGACCTTAAACATATCGATTAATTATGTTATATGCAATTTTTTGATATAGCGCGTAATTTAGCGGCAAAAAATGCCGAAGGTAGAATTTTGAATTTTTTCTGTATCTGAATAACGATTAATTTTATAAGAAAAAGTGTAGAAATATGTTTTAAAGAAAATTTAATTTTACATAACTTTATTTTATAAATTTTTTAATATATCGCAAGGTGAGTCTAAAACTGTATTATAGATATCTTATAGAAGGGGAGGGGTTGGAATTTTTTTTAATGTCTAGTAATCTCTATCTGACATGAAGTTTTAACCATTATTCTGACAAAAATTATTGTTTTCGTTCTTACAATGTTACCTGTTTTCATTATAAACGTATAAAAGGGGTTGCATAGTTACCCCAAAAAAATTATAATTAAAATTGTTCCATTTCCTTTAATTATTTAAGTTAGTATTTACATGTCTATTAACCTCTGCCTGTCATGAAGTTATAAACGTCTGTTTGACATAGATTATTGTTTTTGTTTTTACAAGGTTGCCTATTTTCGTAATGAATATATAAAAGAAGTTGCATAATTATCCTTAAAAAATGTTATTAAAATTATTTCATTTTTTTAAATTTCCATTTTGTAAATTGGAAGGCCCAGTAGTGTGGAATGAAAATTTTATTTAACACAAGTTTATTTTTTCTTTTAACTGTAGTTCGGCTTATCTTCGCTATCTATATGTGATAGGTGTATTCTACGATAAATAATAAAGCATACAAAATTAAGTATTTATTTAAAACTAAAAACTACTTTATACAATTACAAAACTACTTAGTACCTAACTATAAATAAATTAACTTAAATGTCTAAAATATCTCATATTTGAAAATCATTTTGAGTGTTTTTAATATTTTTGCGCGTAATATGTGAGTTGTTGGCTTCAGCCAACTCCCTCCTTAACTGCTGCACTTTTACCACTACCGATTTTACTTTGCTTATGTGTTATGATGTAGTGTTCTGTAGCTACCTAACACATTTTATTTTGAACTCTTGGAGGTCTGTCGGATCCTGTCTTTGGAGGGTTCGATCTGGAGATTGGGGTCGTCGTTGACTCTGGTCGAATTAAATCCAAATATTTTACCCCATATTGGAGTGTAGGTGACTACGGTTTTGACGGTATAGCCGCAACTGTGGTTGCAGATGTAACGCTACAAAATAATTGGGTGGATTAATATCACATTTATCAAGTAAATCACTACATAAAAACAATAATGGGTAAGGTATACTTACTTTTCAAAGATCCTTGCATGTCATCCTCAAGATCACTATCGAAATTACTGGTATATTTTCATCCATGTTAATAGATATTCTAGGTAAACGCCCCCCAGTAAATAAAGTGTAATGTATGCGTTTGCGAATACTAATGAAAACGTAATCTAAAAAGTGAAGTGCGAAATAATTTCGCAATCACAAGTAACAAGTGCAAATGTCAATCGTCGTAATGGACGTGGGAAAGAATTTCATTTGATATCAGCAAGGTTAATAGATAATCTCGGTAAACATCCTGTAAAGATAACTAAGAAAGTTCAATGTATGCGTTTGTGAATACTATTTCAAACGTAATCTAAAGGTAATGAGCGTTTGAAAGTATTCCACAAGCATCAGTAACAGGTGTAAATGTCAATCACCCTAACAAAGAACGATAAAGCACCATACAAGTAAAATATGATACCAAATGTGATATATGCATAGACCAAAAATATAATTTTTGAGGTCATTCAAAAAACTAACTGTAAGCGTTTATGATAGAGATCTGTCTCGTACAAAACCTACTTAGTAACCATGACAATTTATGTATTACTTTATAGCTTTGATCTACAATTTTATACAAGCTATAACCAGTTTACAATATTTGACCTTGAATTCAGGTTTATATGACTATGTAAGCCAATGAAGAGCCAGTCAGTATATTGCACACGTGACGAGAATTCTTATTGTAAACCTAAAGTACTTCTATAGTTACTTATAATAAATAACGTATTTGCTACATTACTGCAGAAACAGCAGTGCGTGCCTAATATTTTACCTTGTTGAAGGTAACTATGGATATACCAAGTAGTAGTAGTGATATTGTTAATTTAACAAGACGTTTCGGTTGTTGGAAACAAACATTTGTAAAGCACATCCGTATAATTAACACTAATATTAAGTTATTGCAAGATATAGTTGAAAATAAAATGTATTTATAAGCAAATGAACATTTGCTTAAGCTCTCACGCTATCATTGTTAAAGTGTTATTTTGTAAGACTCAAACAGTTAAAGAACGCTTCAGAGAAAATTGGTAGTGGAATTGTCACTGTCACTAAAAAACGTACACGTAAATTAGGCAGGACTCTCTAGATTCATGATTTAATAGTAGGTTACTTACAGGAATTGTAGTCAATATAGCAAACATCCAGGGCCCTCTTATTTTCACGTAATGCATACAATAGTTTTGCACGAAAAGTTAAATTAATGCGAAGGCAATCGATGCTAAAGGTGAATACTGTTTTAGATTGCAATTTCATTCAACCTCAAAATCATGTTATCGAGTTGAAAACTTTTGCAATAAAAAGTTGTCATTGATATTGCGACGAATTTATGTGAGTGGTATAATGGAACTGTTTATTACAAATTAAAAAATTAGAGTTCTCCGAAAGGGGTTCCGGTTGGGCGTTACACGAAGTTTTACATTTAAAGGTGAATATAATTAGCTATTCTCTATTTACAGGTGGTCTTTCAACTTACGTTAAAGTTCCTCACTTCATAGCAGTAAAGCGTGAGGCAGTGAATGTTAAGAATAATGACGAGTATTTATTCCTGTGGGAGCACAAGAAATACATTTGTTATCGATGTTTGAACCACTTTTGTTCAGAGCACCTTCTACAAAAACAAGTCACTCACTGTCATCAACTTAGTCGATGCTCTGCCAGGCTACCCACCGAATCAGAAATGTTTCTGAAGTTCAAAAATTAGCTTTCTGAGAAAAGGTACCCTTTGTAATGTGTGCTGATTTAGAAATTATTTTAGAAAAGTGTACAAATTTAAGACATTGAAAGTAATACTGTATTTCACTCCAAAACATATCCTTCAGCATTGATTACTATTTGAAGTGTTCATACAGTGACTTTTTATCACGATTTAGACTTTATAGAGGAAATGATTGTATTCAAGGAATTTCAAAGTATTGTACATTGGACTACCGAAATAATCAATAAAATAATTCCTATGGATACTTCAAACCCAATTTAAAAGCGCGAAGATCTTAAGCCCAGTACACCTGCGCAATAAGTTACGGCGAAACATGCGCAACAAACTACTGCGCATCCACGCAAAAATTAAGTATAGATATGTTTGTCACATTTGCGGAAAACTATTTACTGAATATGATATAAAAGTTAGAGGCCATAACAATTTTACTGGAGCATTTCGGCCAGCATCGCATCAAAAATGTAACCTAAACTATAATGACACCCACATTCTACCGGTTGTATTTCATAATTTTTCAGGTTATTATTACCCTTCATTAGGAATTGGCTATTGTTCCCGGTGCGATTTCACTACTGACTATAAACAAAGCAAGATATATTTCTTTCACAAAAGTAACAACCACTAAAATTTGGTTTAGATTTCTTGACTTTCAGATTTATGAATAGTGATATTGATAAATTAAGAGAGACCAGACTACCTCCCAAGAAAGCGTTTTTCAGTCATCTCATTAATGAGGGAATCAATGATGCGAGTTTTGAACCTTCAGTTAATGTTTGGAACAGATTTAATATTAAATTGTTAGGGGATTACTCGGATTTGCATCTAAAAACGGACGTTCTACTGTTAGCAGACATTTTCGAAAACGTTCGACAAACTTGTTTAAGTACTTACAAACTTGATCCTCTGCACTATTATACAGCCCCCGGTTTGGCAGTCGATGCTATGCTTAAAATTACACAAGTAGAGTTAGAACTATTTACAGACATTGATATGCTTATGTTTATTGAGAGAGGAATTAGAGGTGGTGTACCTCAATGTTCTAATCGGTACGCTATAGCTAATAATAAGTACATGGGAGGAAAATTTGGTCACACTTCCGAAAGTGTGTATTTAATGTACTACGACATAAATAACTTATGTGAGCCACCAGGTCGGAATTTTTACCATTTGGTGGCTTTTCTTTTGTGGATGCAGCTAATTTAGAAACTTTGGATTTAATAAACCATCCTGATGATTCGGAAATTGGTTATATAATTGAGTGTGATTTAAACTGTCCCATAGAATTACATGAGAGTCACAGTGATCTACCATTGGCACCCGAACATATGGTTCCGCCCGTACTTGACTCCAAAATTAAAAAATTATTACTTACATTGTATGCAAAACGCAAAACGTAATTCCGCACAGAAATTTGAAAGTATATTTAACACGCGGATTCAAGTTGGTAAAAGTACACCGTACATTACATTTTAAACATTCCCCATGTTTAAAAGTATATCGATTTAAATACCGCCATGCGCCAGCAATCTCAAAATGAATTTGACAAACATTTTTATAAATTGATAATTAATAGTGTTTTTGGGAAACTGATGGAAAATGTACGTAAATATAAGGATATACGTTTAGTAACAAAATGAGGTGGTCGCTATGATGCTCATGCTTACATAGCATAACCAAATTTTCATAGTTGTACAATATTTAGCAATGATGTACTTATCGTTCAAATGAATAATCTAGAAGTATATTTCAACAAACCTGTATATACAGGATTCAGTGTTTTGGACATTTCAAAAACTTTTTTATAAAATTTTCATTATGGTTACACGCTATCTAAGTTTCTTAATAATGCTAAGCTCTTGTATGCAGATACAGATACGCCTTTTCAGTTCCTGATATTTATGAATATATTAAAGAAGACATTGATAAATTTGATACATCTGATTATAGTCCTAACAATACCTTTGGAATTTCATTAGCAAATAAAAAAGTTCCCGGCTTAATGAAAGACGAAAATCATGGTAAAATTATGTTATAATTTGTAGGACTTCGATCAAAAAATGTAAGTGTATACTGTTGATGAAAATGTAAAAAGATCAAAGGGTTCTACCCAAGCAAGTGTCCAACAGAAAACAATTCATTATGAATAGTCTTGAAACCTAATTGCAGGAAGAACTATGGTACAGTAGTGGTCAAATCTACAGAAGGTACCTGAAGCGTTCTTTGATGAGAAATTTCTCCCTTGAAAGCTATTTATTTGTACTGAATATATTACAACATATTGTTATTCCTGATGAGTGTTTTAACTGTGTGCAAATGAAGTTACTATTAAGACATTTGACAGAAAAATTAATTTAGACAATACCATTAAAAGTTTTATGAAACTGTGTGCCGATAAAGGTTACAATTCATTAACTTCTAATGAAGTAGATAGGATCTTATACGATATGAATTTACTTGGTAACATACCGCTTAAAATTACATATACAATTTATTACGGGGTGTCTCACTGTGTACTTCGCCAAATGTTAAATCTAGCTTAGAAAATATTAATTCTGCTTATAGACACTTTGTTTATTACATCTGAATGTGTTGAGAAAGCAGTTATGCTAATTACAAGTGCCTCGATATTTTTATTGAAATATTATTAGGACAAAGCATCACATACAAGTTCCAACTGTGTGAAAACGCTGAGCACCACAAAATTCACTACTGGATATTAGAAAACATCGATAAATGTTAAAAAAAATTCCTGCTTGGGATGGACATGTGTACCAGATTCGGGAATACGGCCATCCAGTAATTTAAATGATTATAGAAGTACTTTAGGTTTGCTGTGCAAGATGAAACTTTAGAAAAAATGTTGTAATATTTATTTTTAAAATAAAACACGATTATATCCTTTTAAGTGTTTTATTTCATCTAAAAGCTACATCCTTGGATACAAACTATTTCTGCGGCTAAATAAGTTAAATGTTATAAAACAATATCATCTTTATTGATCCATGATCTTTCATCCAATCTCCACCACTTTACGAATAACTTACTATTCTTGGAGCGAAGCACTCAACATCGATTCCTATCGAATGATTTTATGTGAGTGTACACCTCTAGCTGTGTATGATTACCGACATCTTTGGGTTTCTTTCCGGTTGTTTTATGTTAACGATTGTTATAATCCAACGTTATGGTGTCAATTGTATCAATCCATTTGTATTTGCCTTGTAGACTGAACGACTTATATAAAGCACACTTAATGGTTCTGATGACACGTTCCACAATTGCAACCTTCTTTATGCTACAGGTGGAGTAATTGACTCCATAACGCTGCATTAGTCCAGTTAGGTGCTCACTGTAGAACTATTTTCCTGCATCTGTGCAAATTGGTAGGTTTCCGGCCTTTTTTAAAGATGGATTGCATGGCCTTGGTAACCTCTTCGCCTGAGTTCGTTTTTAATCTTTTAATCCACAAGTATTTCGAAAAACAGTCGATAACCACTAATATATAGTTATAGCCCTTATTTTGTTTGGCATATGTGTTAAATTCAGCCAAATCTGCTTTTCAAAGGTCATCAAAACCTTTAATTATTGTTCGCCTTCGTTTAAAATATTTTCTTGTAAAATTATGCAATTCTTTGACGAATTGTAATTTACATATGGCACTAATTTGTCTACAATTTCATTAATTTCATATAGTGTTTACTCCAACACAAGATAAGCGTTAGAGTTTGCTTTAAACGCTTTCTGAACTGATTGTAGACAAAAATCAAGGTATCATTTACTTATAGCATCGCCATCTTCTTCGGGGTCCGCCAGCTGTGTCAAACGGTCTCCATTCAAATTGAACTTTTTTGATAAATAGTAGTATTGCTTAGTGATGACACCATGAGTATCTAAGGGATTGGCAACATTGCTGAGTCTCTTATTTTCAATATCAAATTGATTATCATCAATCAATTTAAACTGTACAGTTAATTTCTTGAATTGATACCGGACATGTGAACGCCCTAATTTGTCAAGGAGCATTTTAGTTATGATATCTCGACATCTACTCATTCTCATATATGCTATTTCAAAAACAACTTGTGTGGTTTTTCAATGTATTCATCGTCATGCAGTTCATCTACAATTGATGTTATATCATTTAAGATACCTGTGTTTTCCGCCAATTTTTCTGCCCACAATACCTCTAGATCACGAATTAGTTCATGTACATTATTCCAATATTTGTATTCAATCGGCTAGTTTTTTAATTCCTTAACAAACACACCTCCATCTCCTTTCGTTGTGGGCGATGATGTTGATACCAAGGGTTTGATTATTTGTGTATACTTTTTGCTGCGGCTTCCTAGAATTTCTCCACTTACATCATAATCTCGCCTTGCAACATTCGTAGCTTCTAAAATACTTTTATAATTCTTTCTATCTTTTGAATTTACTGGATCTACTAGATCGGGTTCTTTCATAATAAGCAGTTCATGTAAACCTGAGATCATATCGTTTCCCTTAATTGTAACGGGAGTGGAGTGGAAGAAAAACTCAAATTCAAAATTCTAAATTATTTTGAGATTAATAATTGAAAATTTTGGTTTTGAGTTTTTCTTCCACTCCATATCTACTTCTCAATTTTTGAGCTATGGATCTATCTCATTGTACATTTGCGTGTTTTGGTATCTTAGTGGTCTCCATAAGGTGATCTATAGCACCTTCAGGATCCGTCATAATACTTTCAACATATATACGAGGTAATTCACGGTGCTGCTCAAGAAATTCTTCTGAGATGGGTTAATTATGAGTAGTAGAATCATCTGCGATACTATGAGATTCTTCTTCTTCCTCAGTATTAATTTCTCCTACAACAGATGTACCTAAGAAAGATGGTGCGCGAAGACCTGGAGGAGGATTTCTTTATAAAAAAACGGAAGCTGCGCTAGTGGGCTAATAGCAGTTATTGTCTGTGAAGTGAAGCATGCAGTCCTTTGGATTAGCCAGCTAGTGGGGGTAGTAGCGTGCTTCCTTGGAAATATAAATAGGGGTGTTTTTTTGGGTTTAACGTCAATGGGCCCCTGTTTAGGTGTTTCTTATCTGGATCGATTTTATTTACCACTTATAAATACATTTAAGCGTAATTTCATTATCCATGCGGGCAGCTTTAATACTGTTGTGCTTCTGCTGTATTATTTTACGACCGTGAATAATTTTTCGCGTTATTGTCATTTCCTTATTATCCATTTTAGCAAAAGAAAAAACGACTTCACTGAACAGGTATCGGTTTACCCTGAACCGATATCTGTTTATACTAAACAGATAGCTGTTAATATCTAAGCGGATCAGTAACTACTAAACTACTGAAAGCAGCTTAAGATTCATCAAACCTTTTCCTATGGTGACCATGATTAACTTCAGCATGCTTGTTCATAACTATGAAACCAAACAGATATATCCAGCACTTTAAACACATGCCCCGAAACAATTTCATACCTATGGTGGGACTTACATGATCATCATACACATGGTTTAGGTTTAATTCATCTTGCTAAAGTAATATAATTAAATTCGCATTATCACGATTTAATCGATTTGGAATTTTACTGTAAGTTTAACTCAAAGGGAATCAGTCAATATCATTATGCCTACCTATAGAAAAATATGCCCATATGTTGTTTTGTTTACAGAAGGTCCGGAAAATTATTGGTTAAGTTGCATGAGTTTTGATTATCTTCTTTTTTGAGCTCAATCTTACCTTCTATGTACAGAAAACTATCGTAGGTAGCGTAATTAGGTCTTGACTTTGAATTAAAATGCGTAGTTCTTCAGAAGGTCCATATTTAGAAGATCCATACGGAAGATAAGCGTGAATATCTGATTTAAGTATAGTATCATCAAAATATACGTTTTGAAAGACGTTTAATGATTCGGCCATTGTCGCTGAGAACTTTTAAACCAATTGAGGTTAAACAGTATTACTCTGCAGATGTTAATCGCACTGAAGGTTGATGACTAATTAATGACTTGCTGTAGGGATGGTGTCTTTTATATGAAGATGGAATTGGTCCTTGATTAATTCTCAGACTCATGTTCATTTAGTTCTAGGCGTACTGTCAATTGTTCACTTTCACCAAATTCTATTAATTCACCCTTTTGATTTAGTCAAGTTAACTATTATATTACAAATTATGTCCGTATTTACTTCTAAATATTGAATATTGATTAGAGTTTTATCTAGACGATAACCTGGTGAAATTGAAACGTCAATCTCACATAATATTTTAGCAGGTTTTCCGTTTCCGTAAGATTCTTTTATAATGTTGCACTCTACGTGTAGATTACTGTGTTTAAGTACTTGGATGTCAAACGCGGACGTATGTAATATATTTGGTCCTAATATTCTAGACTCAAACCCTAGCATGCAACCAATGCTATTTTTTTTAGTAAAATCGATCGCAAATGAAGTGTTTGTCTCAGATTTAAGTATATTGTTGCTTGTCCTAATGATATACCTTTCTGTGGGTATTTTAGATTTTAAATAATCGCTAATTTCATCCAACTCATAATCCCTGTGTGGAATATTAATCACTCGCAAGTGAGATGGATTTGTTCTAGAATAAAATCTATCGTTGCCTGTATAAATGTTTTTAATCTTGTTGCAACCTTAAAATCCGACCAATACGATAACGCATTTCCTCCCCAAATCTAGTTCTATCGGTCGATAGAAGTTGTGGTGTGTTACCAACACCTTCCCAACTGAATGTTATTGACATCACTGAGAAAATTTGACGTTGTATCGATTATTTATATAAAAATTGAAGGCACAGGTGTCTACAAATAACAGTATTAATTTCTTGATAGTGGTTGTAATTATAATAAACCTTACATCTCCGAAAGTAGTTAATCACTTCGATTGGTGGTCGAAGATTACCGAAACTATCGTAATACCATACCTTCTTCCCTCGCTTTTTGTAGCAAACCCGAGCCAGCTACTCATTACCTGGCCCGCTTCGGCTATCTAAGTTAATAATTCCAGATTCATGTTTCCATAGTAATTTAGGCATGCTATCTCTCACAAAAATATCCCTAAAGTAGGGTACATTTTTGGTGTATTTCTTTAAATCAATATCTGTTAACGGTTTCTCGGGTAATCTATTCAGTTTTTTGGAAACGGTTTTAAGTATAACGCACCACCACCAGACTTGTATGGTTTTAGATAAAGTGCACGGGAGCCTATAGCGACAGATTCCATCATGTGGTTATGGATCATGTCTCTTGGAATATTTTGGCATTTTTAACTTCATTGACTGCTTCAGCAATTCCCAATGCGCCGTCAGCTAAAGCACCGATTGCTCATAATCCTACTAATAACCGAATAAGAAATGGTAAAACCCTCCTTTTTTAGATAAGGGAATTACTCTAGGAACTTTAATGTTTTTCTTTCCACGTAAACTTTTTACCATACCTTTTGTCGTTGAAATCACTGACTTTATTGTGTCTGTGAGATTTCCGTTAGGTTTAATTTTTTCAGCTATTATTTTTCGTAAATGCAATAAATTTTTACCATTCTTCTTGGATCGAGGTTTACACCCCTTTCCTAATTTTCTCTTTGCTTTCATAGTGGACTCCTAAAGCCACATTTCGTTTACCTAGTGTTGCGTCTGATGATTTAAAGCGTTCCCAAGCTTTTTCTTCTAAAATTTTAACTGCTTTATGTCTACTTTCTAAATCACGGTAGTCTATGTAACTGATATAAAGTTTGCGTCTAATTTATTAATACCGGGGTCACGTGCGGGTTGTTTCTCTAACTTTGGGCCAGGACCACAGTACTGGTATCCAGGTAAATGCAATTCAACCGAAAGTTGATTGATTAGAGTATACACTAAACCAGCTGCACTCTTTCGCTTCTTACCTAACATTGTTTACCTATAAGGCAGAGTATTTATACCTAATCGAGATCACAACAACAAACAATTAATATTTCTTTATTTAGTAAATGCTGTACATTAGATAAGCAGGGCGATAATATAATATTTCCATTAAGCATACAGTGCTATGTGAATTAATATTATATTTAGCATTTATAACATCTTCAATCTCTTTATAAATGTCATTATCATGGAATTCTTTCTCGCGAAAACGATGGCAGTCGACAACTTGTTGAATGAACTTTTCATAGAAACACACCAGACTGTAAGATTCAATAAATGCCAATCTAGCGCTTATTATATCCCTGTAGTTTTCAATTCAAACAATTTTCAAAATTTTGTCATATCCTTTAATCGATTCCCAATTCTAATAAATACCAAGATTGATAGAGGTTCATAATATTGATCATAGATTATACCTTCTTCTTCGTTTACATTTGACCAAGCAATTTTGTTTTCAATTTCTTGCGGTTGGAAACATTGTATTTCTACATATGAATGTCATCTTAGAAGCTCATTCCATTGCTTCATATGTAATACCACATTATTACCTCGATCACAGTTGCCACACCCCACACGCACTACTGATGCAAGGTTGAGGTGTGTACTGTATCCAATTTCAATATGTTTTGCATGATGAGTATCGTTCGATAGTTTATAGTAAGCACAATCGAATGAGTATTCATTAGCTTCTTGTTTACACACCTTCATTCTTATGTTGAGATGATGACCAGTCAATGTTAAAAGAACAAGAATAACCTTCATCTTGTTCATTTTCATTTTTACAACCATCATTATTTGGAGACTAAGTGGGGTATCCTTATAAAACGATGAACTTCTGAGTTTAGATCGTTCCAGAAACGATTTTATTGCTGCTTGCATTATAACGACTTTACTTGATCGCAATTGCACTACGACTAAACACTATTTAAGAAATGGTGCGTAATTTACGGAGTTGTGGCACTACTACTATTAAAAGCAAATGTTCTGTTTGTTGTTGTTCCGGCTGCACCCAAACTACTTATGGAATCATCCTTCACGTTTAGCAACGTTTAAAAATCTTTAATGCGAGTTTCTTGTTTGAAATTCTCATAAAGCGCTGAGATTATACGCATTCAAAATTATCCATATTTCCATCACTATTCGTTCACCGTACTTAGTATTAATTAAAGCCACATTCATCACTTTATACTTTTTCGATGTCTCGAGGTCATACACATTTTCAGTGGTTTAACCCTGCTAACTCCATATTTGCTAACTGACTGATCTCAACATACCTCGCTACCGTTTATATAAGTTGAAAGTTCTTAGATTTCTAAGAATTGATGACTATTTCGATTTTTAGATTTGACCTTGAAAGAATTGACGTTTCCATTTTTTGACCTTGGCATTTCGATCTAGAAAGAATTGCAATATGATGACCTTGGCATTTATATTTTTGACCTTGACATTTTGACCTTAAAGTTTTTCGACCTTAGCCAATACAAGAACAACTTATTAGCATAAACAATAACCTCCCATTATTCCCACTAATAACTTAAAAATTCCAGATGTCTAAGAATTGACGACCTTCTCATTTTTCTATTTGTATGTTTACCTTCAAGCGGGGAGCGTGTACGTACACGGTGGATGAACTAGCTTGATCCTGAATAGGGAAACGCGTGCACGGTAGATTAGAACCGGCCATCATAATCTTTGACCTTAAAATTTCTTTAAATGTGACCTTGACCTTGAGGCGGGGAGCGCGTACGAACACGGAGGATTAACTGACTTGCTCTTAAATAGGGAAATTCGTATACTGTGGATTAGTATCGGCCCTATACGACTACTACCAACAAACTTTGGTTAACCTGCACTTATTGTATTTGTAGGTTACGTTTCCCTAAGAAAACATCCAACTTCTTCAATTCAGTATTACACCCTTATAGAAAATAGCTGCGTTGTGGCAACATAATAGTACCTTATTTCATTGTAGACGGTTAATAGTCGGAAACCTGGAAATAAATACTTTAACTCCTACCTTTTTTTGCAGTACTTCTTTTGACCTTGGCATTTCGATCTAGAAAAAATTGCAATATGATGACCTTGGCATTTATATTTTTGACCTTAACATTTTGCCCTTAAAGTTTTTCGACCTTAGCCAATACAAGAACAACTTATTAGCATAAACAATAACCTCCAATTATTCCCACCAATAACTTGAAAATTCCAGATGTCTAAGAATTGACGACCTTCTCATTTTTCTATTTTTATGTTTACCTTCAAGCGGGGAGCGTGTACGTACACGGTGGATGAACTAGCTTGATCCTGAATAGGGAAACGCGTGCACGGTGGATTAGAACCGACCATCATAATCTTTGACCTTAAAATTTGTTTAAATGTGACCTTGACCTTGAGGCGGGGAGCACGTACGAACACGGAGGATTAACTGACTTGCTCTTAAATAGGGAAATTCGTATACTGTGGATTAGTATCGGCCCTATACGACTACTACCAACAAACTTTGGTTAACCTGCACTTATCCTATTTGTAGGTTACGTTTCCCTAAGAGAACATCCAACTTCTTCAATTCAGTATTACACCCTTATTGAAAATAGCTGCGTTGTGGCAACATAATAGTACCTTATTTCATTGTAGACGGTTAATAGTCGAAAACCTGGAAATAAATACTTTAACTCCTCCCTTTTTTTGCAGTACTTCTATTACCCTTTTTGAAATATATTTGCTCATGTCATAACGCGATTCTTTAGGAACGGATGCAACAACATTTCCTTAAATAGGTTTAATTGTTTTCTAACACATAAATAGTAACAGACACATACGTTTTTTTGGTTATATTTTATTTTCTGCTTTATTTCCTCTCAGAATCTTTTTCTGCATAATGGACGTAAAATTTATGTAATACAACTTGCGATTCTATATTTCCAACAGTAACTTTAATGTCACTTTTCTTATCAAAGTACACCCAAATTGAAGCATGTGATCTTTGTATTGAAACAATCTGAAATTAAGACATGACTACATATGTAAAGAACAGTTTTTCTTTGAGCTGGTAAATGTTACTATTACATTGAAACAATTTAGTAAAATATATTAGGTAGATATTTCCACATATTAGATACCTCCCTTGAGAAATTCAAGAGAAATTGCACAGATATCTATAAAATTTGGGCTTGTCCCTTGATGGTTAGTTTCATTCACATATACCATTTACCAAGCATTTCATTTTTCCTATTTATTATTTCTAAAGAACATGATGTAATTCGATCAATTCTGAAAGTGTTGCAGTGTTATCCTGTTTTAATCGACAAACTCTTGCGAAAACAGTTGAAGGAATGTTTGGTATTCAATATGTCTGCTTTTAAATAGACAATTCTATTTCTAAGGGTTATCTTCATGTTTGATTTGTTTAATGCAACCGAAGTGGTGTGTTAGTGATAATCCTATTTAGTTAGTATTTGGAAGCTAGTGTACCATCCGCTTTATGTAAAGATTTTTCACGTAGCTTCCTCATACACATACAGCGACTTAATCGTGCATATACGCTTACCATGTGTGTCTATCTAGATAATGTTGGGAATTCGAAGGGGGAGTCCCCCTCGAATTCCAACTCTGTTCTTTTTGATTCTACATTAACCCGCCTTGCATCCATATTTAGTATACGAATGTTAAGCATCAATTCTTGATGCTTGGACTTGGGATTGGAGAAGAAATGAAACATTTTCTGGGTAATGTAAATCTGGATGAGAATCAGGTTAATATAACATTAAGAAACTCTTGTAATTTGAATTTGTATGAGAAGTTGCCAGAAGGCGCGTTTTGTTCACTTCAAGGACAAAAAAATGGTTATCCAAGATCAAAGAGAGTGACATAGAGTTTGCTTCTGATTAAATAGTTATACTGTAACAAATGTATGACTTCGCATCTACTATATCTAAAATTTTTGCCTGTTGATTGTGTTTTTTACTTCTCACATAAGTAAACATTCGCCTTTTGTCTTCTTTTTAATTACTACTTCTGTAATGTAATTATTTGTAATGTAATGAAAAAGTATTTTCAAGGTACCTAATTGAGATTCCAGATACAGTCTGTTCTTGTGAAATAAAGGATTTAGTATTGCGACTAAAATAAATTTTGCTTTAATTCAAACATAGAATTAAATAAGACATGTACAAAGTATACTTTCCCATTAGTGGTATAGAAGTAGCAAATTATACAGTTTTCAGATAATATTTGTAATTCAGTTGTTTGTGCAACAATTTTGTGTTAAATTTAGTTAGTTTAATAATTTTGAATTAATTACTGAAAACCAATGTTTTGATTGTAGCCAATTCTATGCTATTTTCTAGAAAATGCATGCTTTAACTCAGCATACCATGCCAGAATGGAAATCGTGTGACGTCATGATGACTTCAAGCTGAACACTAGTGCTGTATTCATAAACACCAGTGTCCGTAATACCCACTGTAGCAAGGATAGCTATGTAAGTGTACGTATTTCTAATTATTTGTGCATGTTGACTGCATTCGGTTTGTAACTTGTGTAATAATTTATAACCAAACCTACACGCACCTTTGTACTTCCCTCATCCCACCTTGAGGACAGCTTTTATAAATACCGCAAATCCTTGTGTACATCTTGCACCTAATTTTATACTTTGTGCTTCAGCTAATCTTAGTATTATTTTTGTGCTAACTTTTGTATTTGTATTCGTGCTCGTGTTCGTGTTCATGTTCGTGGTCGTGTCCGTATCGGTATCCGTATCCCTATCCGTATCCGAAATCGTATCCTTATCCGTATCCGTATCCATATCCGTACACACGCACACACCCACGCACACACACAGAAACGCACACACGCACACTCCAAAACACGCACACACGCACATCCGCACAAACACACTCGCACACGCACAAACGCACACACGCACACACGCACACACGCACACACGAACACACGCACATGCACACACGCACACAAGAAAACACGCACTCACGCACACACGCTCACACACACAGACACAGACATTTCACTCCCTCACACTCTCACTCTCTCGCACCCTCGCACTCTCAGACGTTCATACTACCACACTCTTACACTCTCACAGTCTCTCAGTCTCACACTCTCACACCTCCACACCCTCACACTCTAACACTCACACTCTCACACTCTGAAACTCTCACACACTCACACACTCACGGTCTCACACTCCACACACCCCTCACCTCACCCCACACTCTCACACTCACACACACCTCACACTTTCACACACCACACACGTCTCATCGCACACTCACTACTCACACTCACACTCTCACACTCTCACACTCTCACACTCACACTCTCACACTCACACTCTCACACTCTCACACCCTCCTCTCTCACGCCCTCACACCTCACACCCACACTGCACCTCACACTTCACCTACAAGATCACACTGTCACACTCACACTCTCACACACTCACACTCTCACTCTCACACTCTAACACCCTCACACTTTCACACTCTCACACCCTCACATCCTTACACCCACACACTCTCAGACTCTAACACTCTCGCACTCTCACACTCACTCTCACACTCTCAAACTCACACTCACACCTCCACTCTCACACTCTCACATTCACTCACACCTCACCACTCACACCTCTCACCTCGCACAACCACGCCCTCACACATCACACCTCACACTCTCACGCACTCTCACACTCGCACTCACACTCCACACCTCGCACTTCACACTCACACTCACACCTCACACTCACACTCTCACACATCACACTCTCACACCACACCTCACACCTCACACTCACCTCCACACCTCACACTCTCACACTCTCACTCTCTCACACTCACACCTCACACCTCACACACCACACTCACACCTCACACTCTCACACCTCACACCTCCTCCTCACACATCACACACTCCACCTCACTCCCACTCTCACACCCTCACCCTCACACATCACATTCTCACACCTCACACTCTCACACTCCCACACCCACACTCACACTAAAAACACTCACTCTCACTCTACACTCAACACTCACACCTCACACCTCACACCCCTCACTCTCACGCCATCACTCCACCTCACACACCCTGCACTCCACAACCTCACTCACACTCACACTCTCACACTCTCACACCCACACCTCACTCACACTCTAACACCTCACCTCACACCTCCACACCTCACACTCACACCCACACACCTCAACTCACACCTCGCACTCTCACACCACTCTCACACTCTCACCTCAACTCCACACACTCAAACACTCACACTCCACCTCTCACACTCACTCACACCTCACGTCTCACACTCACACCTCCACCACGTCTCACACATCACACTACCTCCACTGACTCACACCTCACCACACTCACACCTCCTGTCACACTCACTCACACTCTCACACTCACACCTCACACACACACTCTCCTCACACTCACACCTCACACCTCACACCTCCACACTCCACACCTCACACCTCCACACTCTCACACTCACACTCTCACTCTCACACCCTCACACACTCACACTCACACACTCACACCACACTCTCACACACACCCTCACACACACCTCACATCTGCACTCACACACTCACGCACAACGCTCACCCACACCAGCATTCACCCTCACACTCTCACACTCTCACACCTCTCACTCTCACACTCAAACATCCACCACTCCTCACATCTCCATCTCACACCCTCACACCATCCACACCCACACTCACACTCACACTCTCACACCTGACACTCACACTCAACCACCTCACACTCACCCTCACACCTAACACTTCACACTCTCACACCTCACACTCACACTCTCACACTCTCACACTCCACATCACACACCACACCTCACATCACCCTCACTCTCACACCTCACACCCCTCTCACACTCTACACACTCACACCTCTCACACCTACTCACACCTCCACTCCTCACGCCCTCACTCTCACACTCTCACACCCACAATCTCGCACTCCACACCGTTTCACGCTTACAACGTCACACTGTCACACTCTCACACTCTCACACACTCACACTCTCACTCTCACACTCTAACACCCTCACACTTTCACACTCTCACACCCTCACATCCTACACCACACCTCAGACTCTACACACTCACCTCACACCTCCTCAAACTCCCACTCACACTCACACTCTCACTCTCTCACATCTCTCACACTCCACTCTCACACCTCACACCCTCACACTCACGCCCTCACACTCACACCACTCTACACTCTCACACCTCACCTCACACTCCACTTCACACCTCACACCTCACACACTCACCCTCACTCACACCTCACACCTCACACTCACACTCCACACCTCACATCTCACACCCACACCTCACCTCTACACTCTCACACCTCACACTCACTCACACTCTCAACACTCCCCACACTCACACCTCACACCTCACATCTCCACACTCTCACACTCTCACACTCCCACATCCCACACTCTCACACTAAAATACTCTCACGCTCTCTCACTCTCACACTCTAACACTCTTACACTCTCACACTCTCTCACCCTCTCACTCTCACGCCCTCACTCCACACTCTCACACCCACAATCTCCTCCACAACTCCACGCACAACGTCACACTGTCACACCTCACACTCTCACACACTCACACTCCACTCTCACACTCACACCACACTCACACCACACCTCACATCCCCACCCACACACCTCAGACTCCACTCTCTCACTCAAACTCCCACACACTCAACCTCACCTCACTCTCCACACTCACTTCACACTCTCACGCTCTCACACTGTCACACCACACCCTCGCACAACCACGCTCTCACACATTCACACTCTCACGCTCTCGCACTTTGCACTCTCACACTCTCGCACTCACACTCTCACACACTCACTCTCTCACACTCACACTCCCTCTCACTCTCACTTTCCCACACTTTCACACCCTCACTCCTTCACACTCACATTCTCACACTCTCACACTCCCACATCCCACACTCTCACACTAAAATACTCTCACGCTCTCTCACTCTCACACTCTAACACTCTTACACTCTCACACTCTCTCACCCTCTCACTCTCACGCCCTCACTCTCACACTCTCACACCCACCACCCACACTCACGCTACAACGTCACACTGTCACACTCTCACACTCTCACACACTCACACTCTCACTCTCACACTCTAACACCCTCACACTTTCACACTCTCACACCCTCACAACCTTACACCCACACACTCTCAGACCCTAACACTCTCGCACTCTCAAACTCCCACACACTCTAACGCTCACACTCTCACTCTCTCACACTCTCGCACTTCACACTCTCACGCTCTCACACTGTCACACCTTCACACCCTCGCACAACCACGCTCTCACACATTCACACTCTCACGCTCTCGCACTTTGCACTCTCACACTCTCGCACTCACTCGCACACTCTCGCACTGTCACAATCTCACATTCTCACACTCTCACACTTTCACACTCTCCACACACACTCTCCCCACACTCTCACACTCTCACACTCACACTCACACCCTCACACACTCACACTCTCACACTCTCACCTCTCACCTCCACACTCACACTCACACCTCACACTCCCACACTCTCACACTCTCACCTCACACTCCACCTCACCCCCTCCCACTCCACTCTCACCTCACACCCTCCTCCTCCCTCACACTCTCACACCTCACACTCCACATCCCCTCTCACACTCCCCTCTCACGCTCTCACCTCTCCACTCAACACTCCACTCTCACACTCCACACTCACACTCTCACACTCCACTCTCACACTCTCAACTCCTCCACACCCCTTCACACTCTCACACTCCACCTCTCACCCCCCACTCCACACTCAAACCCTACCTCCCCACTCTCACCCCCCCCTCCACACCCCACCCACACTCTCCCTCACACTCTCACCCTGACACTCCCACTCAACACTCACACTCCCCTCACACACTCACCCTCACACTTACACTCTCACAAATCACCCTCACACTCTCACACTCTCACACTCCACACCTCTCACACCCTCACACTCAACCTCCCACAATCACCTCTCCACCTCCACACCTCCACCCCACACCCCTCACCTCTCACACTCTCCCCCCACCACACTCTCACCCCACTCCACCTTCCCCACACTCACTCTCACCTCACACTCACCCCCCCACTCACACCCTCACACCTCACACACTCACACTCACGCTCCCACCTCCACCTCCCCTCACCTCACACCCCTCCACTCCACCCACACTCCACTCCACTCTCACCTCCACACTCCACCTCCACACTCCCCACCTCTCACACCCTCACACCTCCCCACTCTCACCTCCCCCACCTCACACTCTCACCCCTCTCCCACTCCCCCCCTCCCACCCTCACCCACCTCCCTCCACACCTCACACCCTCAACCCTCAC
>JARFJB010000117.1:75000-226486 GCA_036346205.1 Vesta saturnalis | reverse complement strand
TATTTTTCATCGCACCATTTGATAAATGGCTGAAAACGCGTTCATAAATTTTGCTCTATCTTGTAGGTAATAGATCATTTATTGCTGTATTAGCTTCAGTAATTTCTGACGGCATGTAGTTCTCCAAATCCATCATACTCCTAACAATGTAATATTTTAATTTACACAAATAGGAACAAAAAGTTTAATAAAATACTTACAATAACACGGAGAATCTTCACAATTTTCAACTTGTTTAATGCATTGTTTTCAATGAAACCTAGCAACGTCTACTGCTGCTTGCCAGAGCACGCTAAGTAAATCTAACTATTCTTCATTTTCACTACCTAATTATTTTTCCTTATTTCACATTTAAGTGTAAAAAACGTCTAAAGAAAAAATAGTGTATTTTATGGCGGAGCAAAGTGACTTTTTGTGGCTCATCTGTATTTGCCGGACTCACTACTAAGTATTTAAAACTACCGTCAGTTCTAAGTTCTCCAGCTAACAAATCTCGGTCGTTACGTTGAAGATCACCCAAGAGGTCACGGCCACTATACTTTCTTCTGGCCTGTAACGTAGGACGAACCCAAAATCGTAAACATGTTTTGAAACCCTGAAGCATTGATATATACTCAATGCCTGAAGTTTCAAAATAATTGTTTTAAAACAAAAGTTTTATAAACATGTTACATAGTGAGAACGCGGCTTTAGTTTTGTGACGGTGGTCTCGCGACTGTAAAATTTTTGGCTGTACTCGTGATAACAACTTAACTTAACCTTCACGCCATTCCCTTGCGGGGTAGGCAAAACAATCCTTATTTCATTTTCATTGACAATCTTTCTCCATGCTTTCCTATCTCCGCACACCTCCCTAGCTTTCGCAAGACTCATACAGTCTCTGACATGCCTTTTCATTTTTAAAACTCCTTATTTTTCTTTCCTTTATCATACATTATACTACATTCTACTACATTCATCCAAGCTTTACGCGGCCTACCAGGCCCGGTCGTTCCTCTAACCTCACCCACATATATTTATTTCGTTAATCTTGCGTTGTTCATTCTCTCAATATGACCAAACCAACGTAATGTACTACTTTTATATCTATACATCATCGTCTTTTCCTCGCTACACTCCGTCATTATGCATTCATTCTTTATCTTGTCCCTGCTCGTTTTACCACATGCGCTTCTCAGGAATCTCATACCCACGGCATTTATTTTTCTTTGTTGCCTTTTTTGACATATGCAAGTCTCACTTCCAGTACTGATGGGACAAACACGCCATTATAGATTGCTCGTTTCGCAGCTAGGCTCATGCTTTCGTTTCTCTCCTTCCAGCTCTTACCCCTTCCTCCAATCTCGCCCTCCATTGTACCATCTGCAGTAAACATTCTACCCAGATATACCAGGTCGTACACTTGCCCCACAATTTCATCTTGCAGAGTAAATACTCTACTCTCCTTTCCACCTTCCCGATTGAACACCACAATCTTAGTTTTATTCACGTTTACGTTTAGGTCCGTGCACCCACAGACTGTATTAAACTTCCTCAGAGCGGTTTGTAGCTTATCCGCACTGTCACTTAATAAGTCATCTGCATGCACCAGAAGTCGTACATTTCCGTCACCAACCATTACATCATTTATATCGGTACATTCTTGTCTAACACATTTATCCATGTATACATTGAACAACGACAGTGACATCACAATATTAAAGTATTCATCCACACTTCCTCTCACCCTAACACACGCCCGAATACCGTTGTGTACTGCCCTTATTCCATTTATTAGCAGCATATACTAGATTACAATCAATTGCTAAGTTACAAAAAATGGCAGTCCGTTCAAAATGCAACAAACCAAGAATGACTCCATCTCTTCCATTATTCATCCAACTGAACATCTTACCACTAAAATATTTATTTCTTTTTAAGGTCCTTCGACAGTTTTTTAATATAAGTGACGCTCACAGTTCCCAAAGGCGGAATTCTAACGTAATTGGTACCAAGTACAATCAAAGAAAAAAGATTACCAGTAAATAAAACGATATTCCAGCGCATATATCTAGGACCAAAACTGTATAATGCTCTACCTAGTTCTCTCAAAAGGTAAAACTAACAAAACCGTTGGAAAATCTTGAAAAATGGATATTACATAACATACCTCTCTTAAACAAAATATTGCTAATTACAAAATAAATATATCTGAAACATATCTAGTTATTTCTTTTATTTTTTTCGCTTACTACTACATTGCACCAAGTTCCAATTATAGAACAATAAATAATATAGCAGTGATTTAAATAGATTGATAACTATACTGTAACTCTGGGCTGTATGCGTAGTCATGCAGAACCATTTCCGATATAACTACAATTATTTTAAGATATTATTACTTTAAGGTATTAACTATGATAATACATATGTATATTATTATGGGAATAAAAAACGTATTATTATTATATTATTATTAGATCTTTACGCCATATTTATTTAATATTTCCCACAGCTTCTCCCTATTCACTCTGTAGTATGCTTTCTCCAGATCTACAAACGCGCCATACAGCTTCGTTTTTACCCTTAAACACTTTTCGATCACCTGCTGTAGAGCAACCATCTCATCGACACATCCTCTCCCTGGCATGGATCCACCCTGCATATCCCAAATCTTAGTTTGTGTAGTTTCTCGTACTCTATCAATCAGTATTCTTCCAAGTACTTTACCAGGCACGCTGAGTAAACTAATTCCTCTGTAGTTCTTGCAATCACTCTTGTTCCCCTTACCCTTATACAGTGGTACAATGATCGCGCTCTTCCAACCCCTCGGCACTTTTCTACACATAAGGAATACATTGAATAATTCACACAATCTTCTATAAGCTTTGCACCACCATACTATAGCATTTCACCAGTGATTTAATTTACGCCTGCTCCCTTGCCGTTTTTCAACCTTCCTACCGTTTTCTCTACCTCATTTATCCCAATATCCTCAGTTTCATTCACCATTTCTTCTAAATTCTCCTTATTTAACCCTGCAGTCTTATTTTCCACACTACTGTACAGCTTTCCGAAATATTCTTGCCAGTACTTCCTCACTTCAAAATCGTCCCATACTATTTCGTTGCTCGTATTCATCACTCCTGCAACGTTCTGTTCTGGGTCAAAAATGCAAAACGTGGTCCACGTTTTGCATTTTTGACCCATTTCCAGAAGAGTTTTTTGTTTCCCTCAAAATCATTCTGTATTTTGTCTCCTTCCACAGCCATCACTTCCTCTTTACTTATTCAGACTGCCTCCTTCGCTTCTTTGTTTCTTAATCTGTACACCTCATACAATCGCTTTTTCTCAATCTCATTTTTTGCAACAATCACTGCCATGTAAGCATCTTTTTTCTTACATACTGCCCTTTTTAGCGACTCATTCCAACGAGCACATCTTTTCTGTCTACCTACAGTCGCCCTTCCAATATCCGCACGGCACAATTGACAACACAGTTTTTCAAGCTTATCCGTGCACTTTCAACGTCAGTGTCTCTTATTTGTTCGTTCCACACTGCTTCATTCACATTCAACTCTTTACTCACTGCATCTGCGTATTTCATTCTCGCACCATTATCCACTTGTTTGCCTGCCCTAATTCTGGACGTTCGCAGTACGTTTGCTTTCCTTCTCCAGACCCACTTTTGCTTTAAACACACTCTCGATATAACCAATAAGTGGCCCGATCCACACTCGGATTCGCGCATTACTTTTGTGTCTTTCACCAGGTTTCTAAGCCGTTCATCATACACTATCAAGTCTATCATACTTTTAGATTCACCTCTTTGCCATGTATACATATACACATTTTTATGTTTAAACCACGTATTGGATACAAACAAGCCTCTCTCCACACAGATGATCACCAGGCGTTCACCATACTCATTGACTCTGTGGTCTCCGAACTTTCCTAGAACGCGTTCAGTATGTTCTCTCTGTACACCTACCCATCCGTTCATATCTCCCACTACCATTACTCTTTCATTTGGCTTACATACGTCCAACACGTTCTCTACTTCCTTCCAGAAGTTCTCACGCTCCTGGTCTCTTTCTCCATTCACCGGTGCATAGCATGCAATAAGAAAAATGCTTCGAAACTCTACTTTCATTCTATCCCATATTACCCGGGAAGATACCAATTCGTACTGTTTAACACATCTCTTCACTCTTTCACTTACGATCATCCCAACTCCTTTTCGCCATTCATTCAGTCTCAACTCCTGGCCCTAGTGCTAGGCTGCTATCCTCCATCTCCACAGCACCCTTTCCTTTGCGCTTTGTCTCCGACATGCACAGAATATCAAGATGTCTTTCGTACATTACATTCACAATTTCAAATTATTTACCATGCACACCTCTAACATTCCACGTACGTACTCGTCATTCATTCCTTGCACAGTCGTCGGCAACAGGGCCTCTCTGTTTCGACCTTGACCGCCCCTTGTAACTAGGTCGATCCGAGGTAATTGTATTGTTCTCTTGAGTAATACCATAGCGAGCAGACCGGTTACTGGCCAAATCGTGTCCCTACTAACGGTATCATCCTACTACCGGACAGTTATTTGCCTACTGGCTCGACACGTAAGGAGGTCAAAGGTAGAAGTATAGAGAAAGACAAGAAAGATATAAATAATAGTGTATACTTACTGTATGGATATCTAAATGTACATATATACATATACATTTTTCACTTACATACACATCAATCACATCAGGTTTCAATCAGATTCCTGGCTCTCGCGTCTGTCACTGGACTTGTTGTTATTTATTTGCGACCAAATGATTAAATTATTTTTAATTTAGCTTTCCGAATTATAATTATTTCTTTGTTATTTAATTTAATATTTATTTATCAAATCTGTTTTATAATGTCTCGAACCGTGACAACTTAAACGTTTCCATCCTCTACGTTTCTTTTTTTCTTCAATTGAAGGGTAACAATAAATAACGATAATGGCCCTGTTAGCTCTCCCGACATTAATTGTTTACTTTTAGGATTAATTAATTACAATTAAGATCAAACATAGTAACAAAGCTAAAAGTTAGCTTAAATTTGAATTTGAAGTCAAGGAAAAATATTGTATAAGACAATATGCAACACACTGTTATAATTAAACTTAGAATCACATATAGTACCAACACAGAAAAAAAAATGTTCAAATACCACTTAATACTGATCTGCCCTGTATAGTCACATCCTTTGTATTTTTATATTTGACAAAATTCTACAGTTTAGATTATTATTATTTTTGCTTATTAGTAATATTCAAACCGATAAAATGTATTCAGTACTTTTCTACTTGTATTTAGACTAGATTGTTCCCTAACGCTACTTGCTATTATTTATTTAAGAAAATAAATTATTTAATTACTTTCATTTAGGATTTCGCTTACAAATTAAAGCCAGTTATTTGTTTATTTTATCTATTTATTTGTTTTTTTTTTACTTTGGATTACGGATTCGAGCTAGTTATTTATTTTTATCATTTAAGCTAATAAAACAGTTCATACGGCAATGCTTACGTTTGAATTTGTTATAGAAAGTGGTTCATTACAAGGATGAATCACATATGGTATTTTTCCTACAGATACGTATTTATGATTGTTTTCTTTGCCCCGCGCTACTGTGGCATAAAATAAGTTATTTTTATTAGTTCTCTATAATTCATTGTTATTGGAAATATTTTTACCTATTTGAGTTCAATCCTTAGACAAAAGGGTGGTATTTATTTACTCTTTAAGTTTACTTTACAATTTTACCGGTTTTAACAGTCACGTCTGGTATGGGTTTAAAAGAGCCGTATTTTTTCGTAGAAATTGAACACTATAGCAATCCTAAATGTTATTTTCGCGCCTATTTCAACTAAAGAGGCATTTACGCGTTACAGAACTTCTACTGGTTAGATTATTATTATCTTTGTTTATTATTAATATTCAAACTGCTGGCTATAAAAATCTGTTCAAAAGCTTGCCCTTATTTTATTGATCTAACACGTATTTGTTTCACTACCTGTTTTTTGTATTGTTTAATAATATCTTTGTTTATAAATATATAAACAATGATAATATCGTATAACTGCGGTTTCAACATTTGCGGAGTAAATAATTTTTTGTCAACTAACCGCTTCACCATTTCTTCTTTTTGAAAAGTACTGGTTGGAGCTTGATTAACTTGGACATTGTGATAAGGCGCGTTTATCTATCACCAGTACCGCCTTTTGGGGGCAAATTTGGTAATAGCTTCTCCTGCAACCATTTTTCATAATTTGTAGAGTTCACAACGTCATGGTAAACTCCAACAGAAAACTAAAATCTACGGTAACCTAGGATCCTCTCAATGGTTTGTAGAGTACGTAGCTTGGATTCTAGATTACAGTAAATTTTAATTTTTTTTTATCATCACAGCCAAAAATTTTACTGCCGCGAGAACCTCGTATTTTGTGTTGGAAATTTTGTTTGATGTGTTGGTATCACGTATACTGCAATTCTACCAATATAAAAACTGTATGTGCCAGTCATTCTTAAACCCTCATTTTTACGTACATCATTTTCTTCATTCTTATTATTGGATTAAAATGAGCGGAATAAGAGTAATAAATAATGAAGCCCATTTTGTGGCTGAATTATCAAATGCAACATCACGTCTTGTAGTTGCAGATTTCACTGCAAGTTGGTAAATTTATAAGATAAAATGTATACTAAAAGAATCTTGTTTTGTAAAATTTTCAGGTGTGGACCTTGTCAACGGATTGCTCCAGTATTTCAACAGTTATCATCAAAATATGCCAAAGCGGTATTCTTAAAGATAGATGTTGATAAGTGCCAAGAAGTAGCGGCTGCTCAAGGAGTATCAGCCATGCCCACATTTATTTTTTACCGCAATAAAGTAAGTTCTATTTAATCCTACTGACTTCATTTTCACCAAATTATTCGTAGACCAAAATTGATTCTGTGCAAGGTGCTGATCCTACAGCCTTAGAAAATAAAATACAGCAATATTACAGTGGTGATGATGGCGATGAAGGGGAGGGATTACCCGGACATGTAAGTAGGTACTACAGTGTATTATATTTATAACTCTATTTTGATTTACAGATGGATTTATCACCGTTCATCTTAAAAGCAAACTGTGAATGTTTAAATGAACATGACGATCATCCATTTACTCACTGCCTTCAAGCAGGTGGGGGGTTTCTACAATCTGATTGTGACGAACAATTAATTTTATCTATAGCATTTAATCAAGCTGTTAAAATTCATAGTTTACGAATTAAAGGGCCTGCAGATAAAGGGCCAAAGAACATAAAAATTTTTATCAATCAACCACATACATTAGATTTTGATTTGGCAAATAGTTATACAAGTGTACAAGATGTAGAGTAAGTACTTATAGTGTTTTTTTAATTTCTTTATTAATTTAATTTCAGATTAACACCTTCGGATTTGGATGGAGCATCTGTCAATTTACGTTATGTTAAATTTCAGAATGTACAAAACGTACAATTTTTTATTAAAGATAATCAATCAGGAGGGGAAGTTACACAAGTAGATCATTTTGCGATAGTTGGATCACCGATTAGCACTACTAACATGGGTGAATTTAAAAGAGTAGCTGGCAAAAAGGGAGAAAGTCATTAGGAAATATTTATTTAATTTATCTGGAAATTAAGTTTATACAAAAGTGTACCGTATTATGTTATGATTTGCTGATTTTCCATAGGTCATAGAGCATAATAATGAAAACTAACAGATTAAATCTTTTGAGCTTAAAATGTGTTTAATTTTAATCCATCATGTCACATTTACATTTTAAATTATGATTCAAATTATGAAAGATGCCAGGGCCCTTGGTCTCTTTATTTAATTATTTAGGTAGTAAATGATATTTATAAATCATAAAATTTAAAAATACAAGTAGGATTTAAAAATTGCAAACAAAATCTTAAATTCTTAGAATAGGAAATATATAAGAAGATAACGTTATAAAGTAACATTCAATTTCTACATCTGTTTATATCGTTCCAAATCATTTGAATAGTTATTGCTTTGACATGGTAAACAATTATAGATGTAAACTGTACAAAGGTTATGAATGGAAAACTTGATTTCATTGTTGCTGTGTTGGGATTATATTTAAGAATCATTCATTTTACAAATTCGTTTTAAGAGCATGTTAGACCTATTGTGTTCTCCACATGCACTTATGACAGCAGACATCCATCTTCCCATGCTCAACAAGAGCTCTACCAATTCATAAAAAGTGTGCCATTGCACTAATTTCCACAAAGTTATAAATTCTGCATACAAAAGCCTAGGCTATATAATTCGAAATACTAAGAATTTTACTGTACAATATATTATTATTCTGTATAACTCTTATGTTCGTGTGAAACTGTAATATGGAGCAGTGGTATGGTGCCCTTTCCACGCTGTGTGCATTAGTGCTCTTGAGAAGGTTTAAAGACGTTTACTGTAGTATTTGTTTTTCCGGAAATATAATCACTATCCATCTCAAAACTGTTCTCATGAACGTTGAATGAATATATGTTTGTATCCTTAAAGGTTAGAAGCAATATGCTCATTCAATTAATGTGTTCTACCTACCTGTCACTCGAACTAACGTCCTTTTGTACAGAATGATCTTGGCTTACTCTTCAATCGAAGCTATTCTGGATATTTTTAACTGCACTATTAAGCAGATCAAATCGGCTATGATAACTCGTAATCTACCCATTCATAATATTCCTTAAACCAATCTTTTTTGAATGTAGGTAAGCATTTAATTTTAGACTCTACGTAGTAAATAATAATTTCTGTTTATTGTAAACTTGATACCTCTTGTTCTCCTTCTAAGTAATTGGGCACAGTATGCCTGTTAAGGAGAGTATTCTAATAATAATAAAACCCTTAATAACAGATATCAGAGTAAACGAAAATGCTCAGGAAAAATCAATCTTTAATCTGGCATTATCAAATTTCATTCGTTCACCCTACAGTGTCTCAAAAATTAACAAAAACATTACTTTCTTTTCAGCTGCGTATATGACATTTCGGCCAATTGTTTAAAATGATCAATAGGTCTAACGTGTTCTTAAAAATCAAGCCACAATTAAAAAAATTATCAAAATTGAGTTAAGGGTTCAAGAGAAAAATGAAGTCAAACTTAGTATAAATTTTGCCAGTTCCCCTAATTTTGCCGGTGTGTTTATAATAAGTATAAAGGTAAGGTTGCTCAAAGATGTGTTTTTTAACCCCAGTATTTTACTTTGGAATCATGAAAAAATAAATACAATTGACTATTGTTGAATTGGAAAAGGTATAGGCAATATGTAACTAGAATGGTAATTAAAAATAGAATTGCCAAAGAATTAATTAAAATGAAGTAATTACAGTGATGAATTGTACCAATAAGGGAAATTTTGGTTTACAAATAACAGATAAAAAGAAACGCGTATTGTTGATAACAGACCTCGTCCATTGCGACCCTTTCGAAAAGATGCAAAAGGCTTCCTATTTCATGATTAATAAATAGAGAATAAATACAAAAAGATGATGGTTATGTTGTTCCCCAATGCTACATTGTCAGGCCTGTTTCATTGTTTTGAAAAAGATTGATAATGGCACTAATATTTAATTACAAAATAATTCCACAATTTATTCTATATAATTATTTATTTCTCAACGCATGAGTATAAGATCAACCTGTTCGTTCATTAAAAGTGCTTTCTATTAATGTTTATAAATTTCGAATGGTTCCAATACGCGGATTCTCTATAAAAAACCGCGACGCGCTACCAAAAACGCAGACCCAGACTGCGCGCCTGCCGCTCTTATTCTCGTGTACACCGCCGACCTGTCGAATTCGTTCATCCTGAACCGTCGTGTATCTTTGTCGCGTTACTTCGCCGTCATCACCTACAAATTAGCTCCATATAATCAAGCTGTTGGTTGATGTGTTCTGAGGTTAAAGCACGTGAGTTTTTATTTCACATTAAACTAATATTACATAATACACAGATCAGTCGATGTTACGACGGGCTTAGATCCCGAAGTCATCACAAACAATTATTACAAAATACACAAATCGGGCGGTGTTACAACGGGCTTTGACGCCCGCAGTGATCTTTCACTTACTCGGTTAGGAAGAAAGGTCGTCGCCTTAATTCTACCAACCTTCTGAAGATCCATTTATACAGCTCACAGCGGGTTAGTCCCAGATTCTTATAAATGGCCCGTCACCAAAACATCTATTACACAATATTACACAACCACGCCACACACAAGGCAATATAAATAAAAACCAGAAGTCGCTGCAACCGCAGATAACGCTAATTCCAGAACCTGCTTCAGGAGAGATCCGCCAGTTACATAAAAAACGTTACGCGTTCCCGTCCGTACTTTGCATATTTGATCGTTTCAAACGTAAATAAAAACTGATCGCAATTGATCGTATTTCCGCGCAACGTTAGTTTTGGTCTATCAATACTTTTTCGTAGAAGTCCTGTAAGAAAACCATTCCTGTCATTACTAACGAGTTAGTTATCCCGCTCCTGATAATCCTGAAATAACTCGTCCCAGAAGGGGTGAACACCATATAATGCATTGCAATCAAACGCGAGAATTAGTACTTATTAGTTATCGTTTCCTTTTAATACGAGAATTAATGCAGTAAATTATAAACGTTAGTTTATTCCGTTCTAAATAATTGAAATAGTTATTTAATGCCGGCACAGTAGTGTTAATATCTCGTGTACATTAGTTAACATCCAATATTAAATTCATGATTACTCTAATGATTAGAGTAAATACTTCCGTAATTAATCAACCCGAACCCGGTACGCCCGTAGTTTGTTTATTTAAATCATCACAAACAGTTACATTTTTAAATCATACAAACATAAAAATTCATTTAATATACATTCCCTAAAGGAATACGTCCATTCAGTCTGAAAGCAAACTCGTATAAGAAAATAGTCACGCGCACAAACTTTACTATAAAGTATTGATTTTTCTTCGGAACTGACCTTCTCACAGACGCAAGCGCGAGCGTTGCCCTGTTCTCAACTTATGTAATACCGTTAACATTACAAAACGGCACCCGATAGCTCTCCTTTACCGGGCCGGCCTAAGTGTTCCTAATAAATTATAAAAGTCATTTTTTTGGGGTTTTTGTTATAACACGAGTGCCTGATAAAAGTAATATTAATTCCAGTTCATACAGAAACGCCTCAAGAGCGGCTAGCCGACCACCTGCCTTCTAGGGGCGTCCATCCAGATCGGACGTCTAGTGAAAGTTCGGCTTGCTTTATTTAATGTGCTTGGTTCCTTTTTCTTATCTTTATTATTATATATTAAGTTTAAATATTTATTAGTATTGTAAACAATAGGTAATATGCGTTTAAATCATTATATTAGAATCATTTAGTGTGAACAGTGTTTAGCCCAAAACTATCTATCCCAGCGAACCCAACCCTTTCTTGCTAGTACGAGAACCGACTGAACTAGACCGAGGCAAATTAAAATAAACAATTTAATTACCGTAAGCAAAGTGGCTTACACATCTATTTTTATTGGCATATAGGGGAAGGAGGTGTAATGTGGACCAGAGGCTAATTTCATCCACAGCAATAATTTAAAATTTACCGCTCATACTTAAAATCTGACATGTGCTGCCATCTCGTAATAAGGCTCTGAAACAGTAATGATCGACTTGCTTGTGTGTGTGTCGTTCTTATAAATTTTGGTATAATTTAACAATTTTACTGCTTTCTTCGTTAAGGTAAGTGTTCTTTACGGATGGTTATTTTACTGGAATTGTTGCTGTTGAGGAGTAGTAAATGACAAATTTTTGATGGGGTTAGTAGCCCGGATAGATCCAATATAAAGAAAGCGTTAACGGTAATACCGGCCAAGGTGATCGATATTACCCGTGGCTATTCGATTTTACCCTAATCAACATTGATTGTTGTTTCAAAATGCTAGATGCCGAAATGATGTCACAAAAACAACTCGCTCATCTTGGACCGAAGAATTCATGAAACACGCTGTCAAGACAGTATAAAGAAAGAAATTCAGTATTAGAAGTGCATCAAAACATTTCGAATTCCTTATCGTACTCTTCAGGATCGCTTGAGCAAACGATTTCCCAATAAGCTGGGTAGAAAAGCAGTTTTCACTTGTAATCAAGAAAAAGAACTTGCAAATCACGTATTGCAATTATCTAAGCTATTTTAGGGTTTAACTCCAAAAACTGTTCGAAAATTAGCATATGATTACGCATTTGAAAATGGTATAAAAATAATTTTTATAAAGAAAAGATATGTGTGGCAACTGATACTGATGGAGGAACATAATCTCAGTGCTCATCGTGTATTTAACGTGGATGAAACGGGAATTAGTTGTGTATCGACCATCTCGTGGTCTCGCATTGAAAGGACAAAAGCAAGTTAGGGCCATCACAAGTGGCGAACGAGTTCAGACGACCACCGTAGTTTGTTGCGTAAGTGCTGCGGGAGAATATGTGTCCCTATCTTTATTTTTAAACGAATAAAGATGAAAGAGAGCTTGAGTAGAAATGGACCCACAGGTTCACTTTACGCACGTTCTCCATCCGGATGGATAACTGACGAGCCATTCCTCGAGTGGCTCAGACACTTTGCTCGTTTCGTGAAAGCTTTTATTACGGATACAGTGCTATTAGTTTTGGACAACCACAATATTCACTCTAATCTAAATGCATACATTTTTTGCCGTGAGAATGGCATCAAAGTTTTATCACTGACGCCACACACATCTCATAAGCTACAGCCCTTAGATGTGTCGTTCTTTGGGCATTTGAAGACTGCTTATCATCAAACGTGATCAGTTTATTAAATCCAAAAACTACGATAGAATTGTCTCGTCTGACGTAGCAGATTTGTTCGGAAGAGCCTTCAGTGGAGTTGCTACTACAGAAAAAGGTGTAAAAGGATTCCAAGTCACCGGTATTTATCCTATGGATAAGTGTACAGCTTTTCGGAAGAAGAATGCACTAAACTAAACTCAGCAACAAACGAAAACGAAGAACCGGACATTAAGGAAGACGCTTCAGTTCCAGGTCAAAGCAGTTTATTTACAAATAATAATTATGAAATTGATAATCGCACATCTCCACCTAGCTGCAGTTCGAATCCTAAATAATTACAACCTCCATTAACTCTGAAAAGACGGAGTCAACGTAACACTTCTCTTTTAAGCAATGACATTTCATCTGATTCGGAAGAATGTGAGCTCCAGGAAGTTCTCGATGATGATGTAACTGATGATGAGGGCCCAGCTATTCAAATCAAAAACAAATCTCTAACTGAACTTTGTCCGTTATCCACTTCAAAGACTAGGACCATAAATAGGAGGAAACCGCAATTTTAAGTTCTAACGTCTTCTCCATTCAAACTGATATAGGAAAAAAAGAGAAGAAGAGTCAAGAAAGTTGATAAAAGTACAACATTTAAGAGGCTTCTGTTTATTATAATATCCCAAAATGTACGCTCCATGACAAAATTAAGGGTCGTAAAAATAGAAACCACGGCGGACAAACCGCCTTGACTAAAACGAAGAGATGGTACTCCAAACAATCACTAAGTTTGCAGAATGGGGTTTTCCGATGACACGATACTATATTAGAACACTGGTTAAAAATTATCTAAACCGGAAAGAACGAAAAGTGAAATTTTTCAAGAACAACATGCCTAGTATTGAGAGGTTCTACAAGTTAGTAAAACGGACAAATGTATTAACCGAAAGATTTGCTCAAAACATAAAACGGAGCAGAGCAAATGTAGATAAAAAAAAATTCACTGAACACCTTAGAACACGTAGACCTTCAAGTATTATCAATTATGACGAGACTAACCTAACGGATGATCCAGGTAGAGTTAATGTAAGTAAACTAAGATTATTTTGTGTAATAGGTTTTAATAAAGCTCCATTTATTTTTAAAAGGTGTTGTATCGCCACGGGTCTAGAAGACGAAATAATTATGCATTCCAGTAAACAAAGTACTTCTGTAATGGTGGCCATTAGTACCTCTAGCAATATGGTGCCACCTCATGTGGTGTATAAAGCCACAAATCCATATTTTACATGGATCGAAGAAGGTCCTGTAGGTGCAATCTATACCTAACAGAACGAAATCTGGCTGGTTTGATACCGTGACGTCTGAAGATCGGTAGTTCTACCATATCTACGAAATCTAAACGTTAAAAAGGTCATCATCGTGGACAACCTAGCTGGTCATGCATCAGTACCTGCGCTTAGATTATGTGGCGTTAACGATATACAGTTTGGTCTGGTTCCACCCAATTCTACGCATTTACTCCAGCCATTCTATGCTCCTTTCAAAAAATGTTGGCGAAATATTCTAAATGACTGGGAGAGTAAGAATAGAGATTGTATTTTTTTTCAAAGGTTATTTAAGCAAGCTCTAAATAATCTTGAAATATTGGAAATTGTCAGAACGTCTGATTTTCGAGCCTGTGGAATAGTCCTATTTGTACCTAAAAGTCTTAAAGAAAATTCCCAAAAAGAACCTAGAGGACCATGATCAAGAAAAGGAGTAAAAAAAACTAGATGAATGCCCTCCAACAGTTTTTGAAAGAAAGTAGAGAGAAATCAACGGAAGGAGGGTCAATGACAAGGGAACCAAGGTTGCACGTTGCCCCAGGTAAAGGAGTTGGAGAATTATATGTGAGAAGACGGAGAAAAATATGAAAATAAAGAAAACTGAGAACCTATCGATGAAAAGGTTTGTATTGAAATTGGACATTTTCTACCAATTAAGTTTTTATGCCGGAAAACTGAGAAAGGCAAATATTATGTGTAACACAAATGTTGGAGAAAAATATAGTTGTTCTCGTCAATTTTTTACGTAAAAGAAATACCGTTAAGATAAGTGAATATTCTGCTTATCCCAACTTAAGAAGGAAAGTATGACAGAATCTTCACAATTATTTAGACACCTTAAAATTGTTGTTAATCTTAGAAGAGAAAGGTACCGATTTACTCAGTTAAGGACCTTAAAAGGTTAAAAAATAGAGTAAATGAGGAGTCAATGAGCTTATTTCATTTATACTCAGTTTCTTATTCTTGATTTATTTCTTTAAACAAGTTGTTTTTATTTGTTCAACGATGTATTTATTTATTTTTTACATATTTTTTTTATTTTTTGAAAAGTATTTCTTTTGCTGTTTTTGGAATAAAGTTTGTTTTGTTAAAAAAACCTGTTATAATTATAATAGGTTCATTATTACTATTTATTATCTTTTTTATTTGATTTTATCCGTCTTGACCTCTTGGAATGTTTTAAAGCGATTTTGCATATTAAAAAGCAGATGTCCGCTTTCGCACACAATAGCGGCTAAGGCGGACAACATAAAACTAAAAAAAAATTAAATTGAAAATAAAAAGAAGTTTGTGTTCCTAAAATCGTATTCCTAAGATAGATAAGATTATATTTTTTTTTTTAAATAATTTTTATGATAAAAATATAAAAATCGTCGGTCTTCACCCCAGTTATTGTTTTGTTAAGTCAAGGTGAATATTTACTATTATATACTTGGCATAATTTCATTTGTCTGTGTTTATATGTGTAACATCTAATGTGCTCTTTACATATATTACCAAAATTCCTAAGTGTTTGTCCAATATAAAGAGAATTACAGAATGTGTAGTTCAATTTATAAATACTAGACTTCAAAATCTCATTTCTTGAATCTTTGGCATTAAATAAATATTTAAAACAGTATTAATTTTGAAAGCGACTGTATTTCTTCCTCTTTTGTAATATGAGAGCTACTTTTTCTGATATTTTTTCAAAATACGAAATTGATATGTGTTTATTTTCTGTCGATTCTTTTAATTCGGTAAATGTTTTTGATATATAATTTATATCACACATACAAATAAAATTCATAAACCTGTTCACGAACAACACTATCAACATATGAGAAACATAAATCATATCAACTCCTACAATTTTCACACGATTCGTAAACTTGTCAAATGTTAGTAACAAAGAATTAGAATTTCTTAACAAAGGTTTTAAGTATTGCCTTTTTCATATTTTCACTAGCAGCCATAATTATGCCAAATTTCAAATCGCTAATTCACTTAAAGAGTTTACATTGAAAAAGGTCAAAACTTAAAACTTACAAATCTTACAATTATTTAATAATCTAATTTCTGTTAAAGCAGACAAAGGTAACACTTTAGTAATTATTTCAAAAGATAGTTATATGCAGAAAGTTAATGACTTTACTATTAACGAAAATTTAGAAATTTTAAATAAAGATCGTGCAACAAAACTGCAATATTTGTTTTTGGTACAGATTTAGAGAAACAACAAATTTTAAACAAGAACCCACAAGCGCCGAAACTGTACTGTCGCATAAAAATCCACAAACCAAATATGACATTAGACCAGTTAGGTTGTTACATCCAAGCACGTAATTATATGTTAGAAAATAAACTAAACCACATAACTAACAATTTAAATTACAAACCAAAACATTATATTAAGAATTCTTGAGAACTAATTAATAAGCTACAAAACATAAACTTACTACAATATACTTCTATCTTTTGATGTTACTAGTATGTTTTCTAGAATACCTCCTCAAGAATGTATGGATATATTAAATGTTGTTTTTTTGTTTTATAATAATGTTGAGTTAGTTAAGGTTAATTCAGTTATTTTGATCTGTGTTAATCAAAATTATTTCACATACAATAATAAGATTTATCTACAAAAAAAATGGTTTACCTGTGGGCAGTCCAATTTCGCCCATTTTAGCTAATATATCTTTTTAGAATATTCAGAAGATAAAATTTTTAATTAAATATTTTTAATAATACTGTATTTTGGTTTCGTTATGTTGATGGCATTGTAGCATGTTTTGATAGGTCAACAGATTGTATGAATAAGTTCTTAATTAATATTAACAATTTACATCCGAACATAAAATTTACACCAGAAGAAGAACAAAATAGAGCCATTAATTTTCTAAATTTAAACAAAAATTAATACAGAGAACAAGTTCGAGATCTTCATATTCAGAGACCTTCAACTCCACACGATTCATGTCACCATAAAATACATAAGTTAACTGCAATCTAGTACATAAAGCAATGTCATTGCCATTAGGTAAAACAAACAAATTTCAATAAACAAATATCAGTTCTAAAACATATTGCACAAGCAAATGGTTACATTTCAAATATAATCGACGCTTTGGTAAAAAATCTAGAACACAAATTATCTACTGAAACCCAAAAATGTGAAATTTTAAATAGCAGTTTTTGCCAGAAAGATCTTCCAGCACTGACGCTTTATCAGTATAAAAGGAAATTGACACATGTTAGTAGAAGTGAGGCACTTGTCGCCACCCTCTTGGATTTTGTGACGTCACCTCTGAGGGCACTTTAACTTTCACTTTTTTATATGCCCACGTGGGATCGTATTTTTTCACCCCTATGGTTTCTTTTCGAGGACCAATTTCAACCCTTGATGGAATGTTCACCCTAATTAGAGCCCTTTTGGTTGTGTTAAGAACCTTTTTGTCAGTTTACTCCTTTTTTATGGCTTCTTTTAGGAGGGTATTTTCAACCCTTGATGGAATTTTCACCCTAATTAGAGCCCTTTTGGTTTTGTTAAGAACTTTTTTTTATGACTTCTTTTCGGTGGTTATTTTTAACCCCTTGATGGAGTTTTCACCCTAATAAGGACCGTTTAGGTTGTATTATGAGCCTCGTTGGCAGTTCAGCCCCTGGAAGGTAGGCAAATGCGTGCGGATACAATGTTCTAGTAAGGGGTCCTAGTGCTACCTCATAAGACAGCTATAAGAACTTGTGTTAGGTCTGCGCCCTCTTGTCGTGGCCCCCTTGGCGGAAATTTGAAGTAAGGGGACTTTAATGCTAACTTGTAAGACAGCTATAAGAACTTGTGTTAGGTCTGCGCCCTCTTGTCGTAGCCCTTAGACATTATAATTAGATACACATCAAACTATTATTGTTAATGCACGATGCGCGTGTTGGTTTTAGTAAATATTTAAAAGACAGCAACAAATAGGGTTATCTTGGTGTTAAAAGATAAGCACGATAAAACAGAGTAAAATATACCTGTGATTGCAGATTTTTCACCGAAAATTTTTCTACAATAGAAATTGATCATGCACGCCTCTCTCTTGTTACGGGACTCTTAATTAAAGCAACTAAACTACTAAAAACGCTTTTATTTATCAGAGTAGAATAGTTGAAAAACAAGCATTATACAGTAATCTGATTATCCCATCATTTATAAATAAACATGTAGTGAAAAACTTATTTACAAAATCAAGCATTGGTAAATATTTCTCATTCTAAAATACAACATTATCGTATAAAGTCCCCACACATCCGAATGATAATCCCGCAGCGTCGTTTTGTTGTAGCGTAAGCATCTAGAACTCTTCTCAAGGAAAAGTAAATGGTAACCTAGCGGGGGTCGTCCAAAGGAATCAAAATATTTCCCGTCAATGTAAATAGCAGCCTAATGCTGACCTGGTTTGTTTGCTGGATCCGTGTTCACAATAATTCTACAAGGTCTAGGTGTCTGTTGCAGTAGCTGATTAGAAGCACATACAAGTCGAAACACATTCTTGTGGATGGCGATCGATTTCAAACATTTCAATACTTGTGCCGTATACATCCTCGTTCTTATGGTATAAACAACTATACGCCTTTGCTTCCTTTTCCAGTTTTTTAATCGACGGACCACCAATCCCGTCCAAGTTTAGTATTGGTTTGCTAAGGAATCTTAAAAACTGTTGTTTTTCACTACCCTTAACGTGAATTTTGTTAAACGACAGCAGAGTTGTTATCAGCTCCTCTTGGAAATCGTTGTATAGTACATACCCTGACCGCCATTTCAAGCCGTGATATTTACCCTCTAAATACCTTATTTGTCTTGGCATGGGTTTTGATACAAAATAATCTCGAGGTAACTTTATTAGCATCAGCACTAACGAACCACGATCTGTAATCACGGCAATTTTTTTCGGTATGAATTCGCTATCAACACCTCTAAACCCTTGTACGTCCAAGTATGCGTCCATCTTCTTTCACTTGCTGCTGGATACTGAAGTTTGTGATCTTGAGCTGTCCCTTTTAACAGGCGAAATCCACGTCCACATTCCGATCTCAATCACGTTATCGAATTCGGCGTACACCAAAAGTTAACGGTTTCTACGAGAGCTTCTTCAAAGCCGACATCTAGGCGAAGGGAACCGTTTCTAACTAAATTCCAGTGTGTGCTATCGTTTTCAGTCAGGGGTTAGGTCGATGGCCATTAAACAGTAGCCGTTGGGGTAATCGCTTCTCGATATATCGTTTCCCATTCAAAAATAAATACCTGTACCGGAGAGTAAGGTGTGATATCCATTCGCCACCTTCGATACTTGTCTGCGTCGACTGTAAAGTGAACAAATCCAATTCGGACTTGACGCATTCACATGATTGAGCATGTAGAAAAGCCATTATCTTGAAAATATATCGTCGTAAGTAGGTTTCTTCTTCTTAGCGACAACAGCTCTCGGTAGAGACTGGTTATTATCGTCCAGACGTACTCTCATAGCCCGAACCCTCCATCATTTTATTGATTTTCTCATCGGCTTTACGTTTAAGATTTCTACCTGCCCCCTGAAATATTTCTTGAAATGATTCCTTAACAGGTTGATCCTTTATGACGTCACCAAGAATATTAGCACCCGTTCTGAGAGCTTGTTTTCCAATGACCTTTAGAACCAGACTTAAATAACGGTATTATACTTCTAAATATACCACCTAGCCAGCTTCCTATTCCGTGACCACGCTGATATGGTGCGCCTCTGCAGATGGATCCAATGCCGTTACCGGCCTGATTCATATAATATTGTTGATAAGGACAAACCATTATTGCACTTTCTTAAAGTGTAGCTTCAGACACGACGCCCCGAACTCGAATGGCATTGCTGCACCCGTATTTATGTTTATATTAATCTCGATGTTTTAAAATTTCCGCGTCATCACGGGCATGTAGTGTGCAGGCGAAAAAACCTCACCTTAATGACCTACGTAAGCGTAGTTTTCAGAAGTAACATTTATTATACGCATAAGCGGAGATAAAACATCGCCCACAATTTGTGGTTCAACGATGTCGCAATAAACAAACATTTGCATTGGTAGCCCTATCCACATACTAGCGGGGTGGGGCGGTATTGGTTCCATAACTATGTTTTGATACGGCCGATAACCCAGCTGTAAAGCTAAACGTTGTGAGAATCCGAATAGCGAGAAGGAGGTTTTTAATTTCGTAGTGACGCGTTTAGTTAGATTACGGTATTCGATTGTTAGCAATTTACTGATTAGCTCGTGGTTATTTAGCTCGCTGGTAATTTCGTCAATGTCGGCATAATTCCCCGAGGCGAAACGTAACGCATACCACCCGTCCTCAATATAAATGGCTTTCTCGTTGTCGTGTTGGAAATGTGATGCAGCCTTTTTTAATATCGTCTCTAACACATCCTCTTCTTCTGCGGGTGGATCAGTTCTATAATAAATTAAATTGTCTGTCGCACTTACAGCGGCAAAAGAACATGGGTACTGAATTTCTGAAATGCCTACAACCCACGTGCCTGCTAATCTTATTCGTTTTTGCAGTTGTGGAATAAAACTTGACGTCATATTGTCGGGAAAGTACGTCATGGAACTATTACTTAATAAGGTAAGTTAAAACTCCATTTTATATATCTCTCAGCTGCGAAGCTAACACCCAGCTATTAAATTTGTCACAGTATTCACGCCACTTGATCAGGTATTGTTTATGTCGTCCGCGGCCCTTCTCTGCTAAAATATTATCGATTTTGAATAGGACGTCTTTATCAACCGTAACAACTCGTCGTAAAAGGTACCCACAGCAGGATCGTTATTTAGATCGCTTATGCGATAAACTGGAGGGCTTCTTTTTATCACTGCACTAATTGTAAAAACTTCCTCGCTTCAGTTCGTTTCATATCCCTTCTCAAAGGTGTACTTAGTTCTGGCGATTCTAAAATGTTTACCGGCTTTATATTTAAGATGACGTGATGTGCCTAAGCCTTTCGAGTACAGGTTATTCCACACTTACAAAACGTTTTCATCGTTTACAGTCGCAGGGGTCATCTTTATACTTGAATGAGGGCTATTGTTGTAAACAGTCACAAGTTTTTGGAGTACATCGATATACCTGTAGGAATTTTTGTAAGTGAAGTAACGCCACATCCTTGTTTTCAATGTTTTATTAAACCTTTCAACTACAGATGCTTTTACATCAGGGTTATTTGTTACATAGAAATTGATATTTTGTTTCTTGAAAAAGTTTTGTACACTGACAGCCACAAGCTCTATGCCTTTATCCGTCTGTAGATTTGCCGGTGTATTAATCACTTTCCTTAAAAATATCGGTGAATGCTTCAATTACAGATGCTGCTGTCTTCGTTTTAAGAACTCTCGCCTAGGCCCTCTTGCTAAACACTTCAATAACCGTTAATATGTAGTTGTATCTACTATTGTGTTTACTTCAAGTTCGCATATCGCAAAGATCCGCTTGCCACAGCTTGTAAATGTTGCTCACAAAATATTTATTTCGTGAAACAGGTTTATGAACCGCATAAGCCTCCTGAGCCTGCAGCCATTTTTTCACTTCACCATATCTACCCTTTACAGCATTAACTAAAGGTGTTATACCCGCAAACCCTGCCGCATGCTCTGGATCATAGCATACAGCATCCATGTTACGTCCTTCACGTATCCCAATCTAGTGAAAGTCTTCTTCTTCGAAAGGATCTTCGCGGGGTTTCTCTCGGTTCACTATCGGCATCGTAATTCTCACCTATAGTTGTGAGGCTCAGTTCAATGTTAGGTGATACAGTAGCATCACGTGTTCGAGTGTTTCCGATAAACTCTCGTGGTATATTTATTTCTTTAATGTACGTCGCAAACTGTCGTCAACCGTGTGGGTTTGTATTTTTTCGCTGTCTTAACGTTTCGTGAACCAGATCGATAATGTTAGAATGAGGGATGATCTCACCTTTTATTGTGACAGTTCCCTTTTATACCAAAATACATCACCGACCGTATTCATTATACACAACGAATCAGTGCCTTTCTTCCTGTATGAAGCAGGCAGTGTTGATGCCATCTCGTCTTCCGCCAGACCTTTGCGTTTCGGCAAATCTAATATGATCTTCGTCACCGCTGATTGTTTTACTAGCGTGTTGACGTAACTGGTTGGAAAAATGTAGATATCTTTGAAGAACTTGATTATACTGCTACAATTTGTCATGGTCGCTCCTTTTGGTTTTTAGTACTTTATCCACGTCGTTATCCAACCGCGTTAATATGTTCTTTTGCGTGACATCTGACGCTTGCAGTCGCTCTATAAAATCCATACGTAGAATAATCATCTTCTTCAGATTGTAGTCCATAGTTATTGAAACAAATTACCCAGAATTCCGCCAAGTAATGGTCCTAACAGGAGCGGTAGAAATGTGCCGCCCTTCTGTACGTGAAACTGTTTTTTCCTTTTTATAGATTCACCTCTCTGTGCCAGGCGTCTTGAAGTGTGCTTATGTTGAGAGAGATCACTGGACAGAGGTACACGACCTTTTAAAATGTTATGTGCACATTCGCAAATGCATTCCACCTGCTTACTATCCAGATATTTCAATAAAGCGTCACGTTGACTTTTACTTAATCTGGCTAATGCGCGCAGGATATCGGTGTTTTTGATTAAAGCGTCAACCATTATATATGATGTAATCTTTATGACTGTGAGGCTTAAACCCTTTTTCGCTATATATACTTGGCAAATACCTTGAGGCCCGAATATGTTTGTTCTATAGCGTAGCACATCCGGTGTATTCTGTTTTAAATCAGAAATAAATATCCGTACGGATTGAAGTAGCATCTTGGTTCGCAGCCTCTAAAAATTTAGGCCTTGCTAAATGCTGTATCTGTGCCCTGTCACGTCGATTCTTAAACAAGATTATGTAATGAGCGTTGAGAGAGATATCTCGCTGTCCATGTCCTTGATGAAATATGTTTTGCGTTAAGAAAGACACGCTTAGATTTCTATGATTACAACCCTTTGTAAAAATATTAACCACCGAACCGTTAATCTCACGCATTAGATCGTCAATTATTATTAAGATGGGTTTTCGCCGTCAAACTGTTTCATATCAGGTAATCCTTTCTGAAAATCCACTGAAATGTATTTGAATAATGGTTGCCATTTGCCGTAAAACCAGATAATTTTTTCAAAAGCTGTATCACAGAAAGCTTCGATATTTTTACAAAATCAAAGATAAAATACTATTTCTCACACCACGATGACCCCGATACTATTGCAGAAAAGGTATGACTAAACGGACCTTCCATCTTCAAACGCTAATCGGTACTAAAGGGTATCCTGTTATCATCACAACTTAAATACTAGGTGAAAAGAAAATCTGCAATCACAGGTATATTCTACTCTGTTTTATCGTGCTTATCTTTTAACACCAAGATAACCCTATTTGTTACTGTCTAAGTAGTAAATATTTATTAAAACCAACACGCGCATCGTGCATTAACAATAAAGAGTTTGATGTATATCTAATTATGGCTAAGCTACAGAAGAGGGCACAGACCTAACACAAATTCTTATAGCTGTCTTATAAGGTAGAATTAGGGCCCCTTATTACAACATTGCATGAACTGCCAAAGAGGCTCTTAATACAACCAAAAGGGTCCTAATTAGGGTGAAAATTCCATCAAGTTAAAATGACCACCGAAAAGAAGCTGTAAAAAGGTTCTTAACACAACCAAAAAGGCTCTAATTTCATCAAGGGTTGAAAATGCCCTCCGAAAAGAAGCTATAAAAAGGTGAACTGACAGAAAGGTTCTTAACACAACCAAAAGGGCTCTAATTAGGGTGCAAATTCCATCAAGGATTGAAAATGGTCTCGAAAAGGAACCATAGGGTGAAAAATACGATCCCCACGTGGGCATATAAAAAGTGAAAGAAGTGAAATTGCAGGTGACGTAACAAAATCCAAGATGGCGGCGACAAGTGCCTCACTTCTACTCATGTTGCTACCTAACTGTTAGCCATCTTGTGGATGACGTCCTAACCACGATTGTTAGTTTACCTTTCATAACCCATAATTATAATTGCCATTGATGCTCAATTTGAAAATTATTATAGACCCGTAGGTTTATAGATATCCTGTTTGTCACATCACTGATTTAGTCAAAAATATTTGCTTATAGGATAAATTACTAAGGGTAATTGAAATAATTATTTTGTGTTTGCATCTTTAATACGGACTAGTGTATAATTGACCAGTTTATTCATTCACATTTTGTTATTTGGGGCTGCATATACTTATCCGCCTTTATTGTCTTGTTTTATTATTAGGTGTACTCATGGTGAGTGGTAAATAACTTGTTCTTTATAGCTATTTGTCACCCTGTTTGTTGAGGCAAGTGCAGGTACTCTTAGATTCGTTGGGCCTACATGTCGTAAGCTTCTGGCGCCCTTTTATCCTTGTCTTTCTATTTAACTGACGACCCAACGACGAGCTGCTGGCAACGAATCGTGTTACCATCTAGAAGAAGTTACCTTGCTTTAATTATGGGTTTTTCGTGTTGGTGAGACACAACAATTACTTTGACACGACTGCGTCAAATTGACTTCTTGTAATTTTACAAATTGAGTACCACTACAAAAAATATCATGGCCTGCTCTAATGCAAAATAAAATGGAATAGAGTGTACATACATATTTTCACTTGATAATGAGATATGTTGTATTGAAAACGTTGAGAAATAAATAATTATATAAAATAAATTTTGGAATTATATTGTAATTAAGACATTAGTGCAATGACAAGTGATTCTATGAAGTAAGGTTAAAAAGTATAAGTTTGAAATTGATAATGCCTAATATTTGGTTTCAATCACTGCCAACATTTGAGTGATCCGTGCAAGGCCACGAAGAAAGAGAACACAATCAATCTTGGATATTTACGATTAAATGTAAACTAAACCAATCCAGATTGCTATCACGATGTAGTATGATTTAGAAGATTCTAATAGAACAGCATTTTAAAACTTAGTGACATATTTAAATCCAAGTATACAAAATGAAGTAATTGAAACTTTGAGAAGTTCTGTAAAATCACATATAGCAGAAAGAATAAAAGCATCTCCATTGTTGCCTTCAATCTACATGTAGGTATAGAAGGTTTTCACTAAGGCTAAATGGACTTATTGCCTCCTTTTACTCGTTTGACAAAGTTTCACCAAGATCGGCCATGATGTCTGTGTGTGTGTGCATGTGTGCAGTATCAGCTAATGAGAGTGATAAGTGAGTGCCTCACCAGAGGGTGAATGAGGAAGTGAGTGCGTGCGTGCGTACAAACTGTGTGGATGCGTGTTAGTATCCACGATAACTCCAGAACAACGCGTACGTACTTCAAATTTCGTATTTAAGCTTGTTTCTGTTTCTCTTGGAGCTGATTAGATTTTGAGACAAATTCACCAGCAGAGAGGAAAGTTTATTAGAGTAGTTTTGGTTTTATCAAATATTTCAAAGATATGTTAGCATCTGTATTAATGCCTGATCTGAAGTTTTTAAACGTCTATCTGACATGGACTGCTGTTTTGTTATTATAATGTTGCTTATTTTCGTTATGAACGTATTAAAATAGAGGTAGAATAATATCCTAAAAATTGTTATTAAAATATAACTTTGTTGGTTAAAGTGTTGTTCCACATCAGATATTGTTAACTGGTACTGGGTTACCTAAGAAATCTAATAGTATCAAATCATTTGTGCAATTTTCTTCTATAACTATTTTGTTTCAAATTATTAAAGACTGTTAATTAATCAACCCAGAACCTACTGCCATCGTAACAATAAAACCATTTAATTTTAAATCTTTCAAAATTTTGAGGTACGAATAGTTAGGTTTTCAACCGAATTAAATAAGCAGTTTTGCTCGGTTTCTGGTTTCACTTCTTCAGTAACATGATAATTACTACTACTTTTTTACTTTTTAACAAACATTCTACGAGCCCAACCTTTTACAAAATTGCATTTTGTTTCTATCTACAACTAGATGCTAATGATTTGTTCCACAACATTTAACACACCGTTTCTGAAAATTAGTGTTACTCGAACTTTCAGACCGTAAAATTTTGTTTCTTTCTTCATGATGTGGGCATTTATTTTTGTAACAGCCAAATTTAGCTCTTTTATAGAATGTTCTTGCCTAAGGCTATCTTAATGGAAATATCAAAATTATGTTACGTGTAGCAATCTCTTGTTGTAAACTTCTATCTTTCATTTTAAAAATAAACCTGTCTCTAAGCATAACGTCTAATGTTAACTACTTACAATCACAATTGCAGTGTTGAGCTCGTCCCCTTGGTTCTTTAGCAGAATTGGCAAAGGTTCATCTAGTATTTAAGATCTCCCATAAACTAGTTGACGAGCACAAAGTTCTTTCTTCTGTGGCTCAAAATGTTCAGACAATAGCTTTAAAACATCGTCGTTAAGAGTTTTAGAATCAGGCGTATTCGAATATACTAGCTTCTAGCAAGTTCAAAAGTATGTTTTCCTACTAGACTGTAAAGTCTTCCTTTGGTGTCTTCGGTAACATCTGTAGTTAAAAACATAAATTCAGTCCTTCACTGTCACCTTTCCATCTGTTTCTGAATTTTATTTTAGTAAGAACATTGTTATGTAACATTCATTACCATTTTAAGCTTAAATACACACACGCACACACACGCGCCACACACACACACACACACACACACACACACACACACACACACACACACACACACAACACCCACACGCACATCATGGCCGAGCTTGAAAACTTTGTGAAAAAGGTCGATTGCATAACCTTATATACCTACATATGTATAAGTAGGAAAAGATAGGACATATTTAAATTAATTATAAGTGAAATACTAGAGGAGAGTAATACCGTATTTCTCGAAAATTCTTAAATACATGATTTAAAGGAAAATTAGTGCGTTTAAATGAAAGATAAAACATTCGGAAGCAAAATAAATATATTTTAAACAGAAATTAACACAATGGTTTTTCTAAAATACACAATTTTTAAAATAAATGCGTAGCCGTTAGTACCCGGCAACTTGTGGGTAACAGCAGTAGGGGACAAGTAGGTACACAAAATCTTTCTCCATTGGTGCATTTAACGTGAGTCCATACAGAACAGCTCCACATCTTAGCCAGAGTTCTTGGTTTTCGCCAAATGCTCCGCAAATAGTTGTGTTGCCTTTCCCGTCAGCTCTGCTGTTGGGCGTCAATTTGTGTTAGCCCTAACGTTGAGGTGACATATACCGATTTATAACGGGCAAACATGGACCTAATTCTTTGGTTTGCTTACTCGTCGCCAAAATTGAAATTTATTTATTTATTTTAATAATTTCAAAGTTCTTAATAAAAATATATAGTGTTTTTGTGAAACGTAAACTGATTACTTTTTGATTTAATCTGAATGGTTTTAATCTGTAAAGATATCATTCATTAGTTAAATTTTATTTTTATTGCTATCATGTTTCGGTGTGAATAAATAATGTTTGCTCACAAATTCCTTTTTATCAGGATGCTCCAGCTCGCTCAATGTAAAAGAAATGATTATTGTAATGTTTTACCAAAATTGCGTTCAATTGAATTCACTGTATTGAATTCGCTTCCTTTAGTATTCGCATAAGCTTTTTAATATTCGTAATAGTCAAGAATAATAATAAATCAAACGTTATACTTATTTGATTAAACTAAAATTCGGAAAATGCATGCATATTTTGCTTGCAGTAATATATAAAACAATCCTATTATTGCATTTCGTAAACTTAATAACTAACATGCAGAAGTAATTTTTAACAGCATTTAAAGCGAAATAAAACACAAAGATATCGGTTTTATTGCACAGTTAAAAACTCTTACTTGTCTCTTCGTGAAAGCTGATGAGGTAATTACAGCGTACCTGGGCCGTGACGTTACTCTTCGACTACGGGCGCCTGGCTTCCTTTATTCTCACAATACCTTCTTCAGAACTTTGTTGTAGAATAATACGATTCTACCTTTCTTTCCCACAATTTAATGATTTTGTTAATAATCGTTGGATATACTTATAGTTCTCGATTAACACCCGAATTGTTCAAAATTTATTACACATCGCGTATACTGCAAACAGCGGGCTAAATACATTAATATATTAATATTTTTCTTTATTAATTCCAGAACAACTAGGAACTGGTATTATTTCTACAATTGATAGGTTTTGTCTTATTTCATTTTCGTTTGTTTCTACTTCCATTCTCTGTGCTGCTATATCTTCCGAGAGTTGCAACTCTCCGAAAGCCCTGTTGAACAAATGAGCAACAATACTGGACATATTTTTTCTTTTATGTGAGTTCTTATAAATTTATCACATTCTGAGTTATACACTGTCTTCAACGAATCACAAACACTAACGTCTAGTGGTCGAACTCGGTGCGATGAATGTGGAGCAATCATGTGCATATTAATTACTCTTTCTTTGCAGAAGTTGTAGGCATTAAATGAGCTACGACTAGAGTGGTTATTTAATAATACAGAACTTTATCTGCTTTTGAAATTTTAACACAATTCTCAAAGTGCTTTAATCATTCATTGAATTAATCTTCGGTTATCCATCCGTTATATGAACAGCGACAAATAAGTTCCTGGAGGTCCCTTAGTTTTCAAAGGATCGGCCATTCTTTTCCTAGCATAAATGAACGTAAATTCCAGACGCACTAAATGCACACATAATAGTGGTAGTTATTCTCTTCTCCTGGGTAAAAACGTACTCTTTTGTTTTGTTTGGACATTGTACAGTTGTAATGCCGATTTAATCGGTGTTAAATCTTCTGAGTAGTGATAAAGGGCGGGTTCTGACTCACGATATACGAATTTTCTATTGAAAGTCAAGTCAGTTAATCTGTCGTGCACGTGCGTAATCCATCGCTAATCATATAGGGCCGATCCTGACACATGGCTAGTCATATAAAGCCGATCCTGGCTCACGCGAGAATTGCAATAAGTGTGCGAGTAAGAGAGAGAATGTGAATGTCCATGGTCACTGCTGTTCAGTGTATGCTAATAAGTAGTGGTGCTTGTATTTTGAAGGATGAAATGTCAAAGACAAAAATGATAAGTTTTCAAGCTTGAAGATGATTTACCTGCGGTGGTGTCATATTACATTTATTAGAAATATAAAAATAGAATCAGTTCGTGGAAAGAAAGAAGTTTTCGTCTAGGTTAGTGGATTTGAAGAATGCAGATTTATAAGAAGCGTGCGCAGGATTCAGTAAACTTCTTATTGGCGACTGAATTGAGTCAAGGTCAATAGTTATAGCTCAATAAACTAAAAGTAGGTCAATGTGGGTATTTAACAAGTTTAAACATGTTGTGATAGGTACTCAAGGACTCATTTTTCTTATATAAACTGCAGCGAGCTGTGTGTTGAGATCAGTCAGTTAGCAACTTGTAATTGTTAAACATGGAATTAGCAGGGTTAAACCAAAGCACCTATTGCAAACCCTTTAAAAATGTGTGTGACCTCGAGATATCGAGAAAGTATAAAGTGATTAATGTGGGTAATTAATACTAAGTACGGTGAGCGTATAGTAATGGAAACAGATGATTTTAATGTGTATTACCTCAACGCTTTTATGAGTATTTCAAAGAAGAAACACGAATAGAAGAATTTAAAACGCTACTAAACACGAGGGATGTGTTCATAAGTAGTTTGGGTGCAGCTGGGAAAACAACAAACATAACATTTTGTTTTTAACAGTAGTACCCCACCATATGTAAATTATGCGTGCTAGAATCCTTAAACAGTGTTTAGTCGCAGTGCAATTGTGAGCAAGTAAAGTCGTTATAATGCAGGTGGCAATAAATGATTTCTGGAACGATCCAAACTCAGAAGTACACCGTTATATATAGATACCTCACATCGTTGAGTAGGTAACAATATGAATAATAATTCAACATTTTGTTGTTGGTGCTGTCAAAATAGTGATAGTGTAGTAGTAGTAGTAGTAGCAAAATAAAAATGAAGAGAAACAAGATGAAGGTTATTCTTCTCCTAACGCTGACTAGTCATATCGTCATTTCAACATAAGGATGAAGTGTATAAACAAGCATCTAATGAATACTTAATCGATTGTACTTATTATAAACTATCGAACGATACTCATCATGCAAAACATATGGAAATTGGATACAGTACACGCCTCAATCTTGCACCAGTAGTGCGTATGGTGTGGCAACTGTAATCAAAGCAATAATGTAGTGTGGATATGAAGGAATGGAATGAGCTTCTAAGATGGCATTCATATGTAGAATTACAATTTTTCCGATCCCAAAAATTGAAAACAAAATTAATTACTCAAATGTAAACGAAGAAAAAGATATAATCTATGATCAACATTATGAATCTCTATCTAGCAATCTTGGTATGTATTACAATTGGGAATTGATTAAAGGATATGACAGAATTTTGAAAACTGTTATGATAGAAAACTACAACTGCTGTTCTTACATTCAATGCCCTAATGTAGAAGAACTATTCAATTTAAAGGATATAATAAGCTATAGATTGGAATTTCTTGAATCTTACAATCTGATGTCTTTATGAAAAGTTCATACAAGTTGTTGACTACCGTCGTTTTCGTGAGAAAGAATTCCATGGTAGTGACGATGACATTTATAAACACATTGAAGATGTTATAAATGTTAAGTATGGAAATGGAAATAGTGTATTATCGTCCTGCTTATCTAATGTATTAGCATTTACTAAATAAAGAAATATTAATAACTATGATTTGTTTTGTTATCTCAATTTAGGTATAAATACCCTGCTTTATCCATCTAGTTAAACAATGTTAGGTAAGAAGCGAAATAGTGCAGGTGGTGGTGGTTTAGTGAATACTCTAATCAATAAACTTCCGTTTGAATTGCATTTACCCGGTTACCAGTATTGTGGTCCTGGTACAAAATTAGAGAAACGGCTCGCACGCGGTGACCCCGGTATTAATCAATTAGATGCTCAGTGCAAACTTCATGATATCAGTTACAGAGATTACCGAGATTTAGAAAGTAGACATAAAGCAGATAAAATTTTACAAAAAAGCTTGGGAACGCTTTAAATCATCAGACGCAACGTTAGGTGAACGAGCTGCAGCTTTAGCAGTCAGTACCACCATGAAAGCAAAGAGAAAATTAGGAATGGGGTGTAAACGTCGATCTAATCTGAAGAAGAAGAAATTGTTACGCAATGGTGGAAATTTATTGCATTTACGAAAAACAATAGCTAAAAAATTAAACCTAACGGAAATTTCACAGACATAATAAAGTCAAAGGCAAAACGGTTAGTAAAAAGTTTAGGAGGAAAGAAAACATTAAAGTTCCTAGAGTAATTCCCTACCTAAACAAGGAGGGTTTTACCATTTTTATTCCGTTATTCGCTGGATTATCAGCAATCGGTGCATTAGCAGGTGGTACATCAGGAATTGATAAAGCAGTCAATGAAGCTAAAAATGCCAAAAATTGCAAGAAGAGACATCGCGCCATAATCGTATGATGGAATCGATCGCAATAGGCTCCGTGAATAAGAAAGGTGGTGCACTTATCTAAAACCTTACAAATCTGGTGGTGGTGCGTTATACTTGAAACCGTTTCCAAAAACTGAATAGATTACCCGAAAGACCGTTAACAGATATTGATTTAAAGAAATACACCAAAATGTACCCTACTTTAGGGATATTTTATGAGAGATACCATGCCTAAATTACATGAAAAATGAATCTGGAATTATTAACTTAGATAGCCAAAACGGACCAGATTCACATTGGTTTGCTACAAAAGCGTGGTAAAAGGTATGGTATTACGATAGTTTCGGTAAACTTCGACCAGCAATCGAAGAGGTTAAATACTTTTGGGGATGTAACATTTATTATAATTACAACCAAGATCAAGAATTTAATACAATATTTGCGGACACCTATGCCTGCAATTTTTATGTAAATAATCAATACAACATCAAATGTTCTCAGTTATGTCAATAACATTCAGTTTAGAAGGTGTTGGTAACACAGCTAGCTACAACTTCTATCCACCGATAGAGCTAGATTTGGGAAAGGAAAACGTATTGGAATGGTTGGATTTTACGGTTGCAACAGCATTAAAACATTTATACACGCAACGATAGATTTTATTTTAGAACAGATCCATCTCATTTGCAAGTGATTGATATTCCACGTGGTGCATATGAGTTAGATAAAATTAGCGATTATCTAAAATCTAGAAACCACAGAAAAGTTTAGCATTAGAGCAAACAACAATACACTTAAATGTGAGATAAACAGTTCATTTGAGATCGATTTTACTAAAAAAATAGCATTGGCCGCATGCTAGGTTTGAGTCTAAAATATTAGAACCAAATATTTTACATACATCTGCGTTAGACATCCAAACACTTAAACACAATTTACACGTAGAGTGCAACATTATAAAGGATCTTATCGAAACGGGAAACCTGCAAAAGTATTATATGAGATTTACGTTTAAGTTCCGCCAGGGTATCATCTAGATAAAACACCCAGCAATACTCAATATTTAGAAGTAAACACCGACACAATTAGTAATATAACAATTAATTTGACTAATCAAAAGGGTGAATTAATAGACTTTGGTGAAAGTGAACCATTTACAGTACGCTTAGAACTAAAAGAACATGGGTCTGAGAATTAATCAAGGACCAATTCCATCTTTCAAAAATTCATATAAAAGACATCATCCCTACAGTAAGTCATTAATTAGTCATCAACCTTCATTGCGGTTAACATCTGCAGAGAAATACTTTTAACGTCAATTGGTTTAAAAGTTCTCACCGACAATGGCCGAATCATTAAACGTGTTTCAAAACGTACATTTTGATGATACTATAATTAAATCAGATATTCACACTTATCTTCCGTATGGATCTTCTAAATATGGACCTTCTGAAGAAATACGCATCTTAATTCAAAGCCAAGATCTAATTACGGCTACTTACGATAGTTTTCTGTACATAGAAGGTAAGCTTGAGCTCAAAAAAGAAGATGAAAGAAAATCATGCAACTTAACCAATAATTTTCCCAACTTTCTTTTCGAAGAAATTCGTTATGAGTTAGGTGGTCAAAGAGTGGACGTTTGCAGAAATCCAGGCATAACATCTACACTTAAGGGACATATTTCTTATACAGCAAGCAAGAGCAAAGCCATTTGGAGTGGTCATCAAAGAATTAAGAACTATTACAAGTAGAATTAGTGAGCGAAATGGAGAAAAATTTTTTACAGTACGCATGCCATTGAACCACATATTTGGAATAATGGAGGGGTTTCGTCAAGTAATCGTGAATATGCGCCAAGAAGTGGTTTTAATTCGATCTAGAAGCGATACAAACTGTTACTATGTGAAATGTAAACTTTCACCATTAACACTATAATAATATTATGTAATGGTAATTGTTTCCATCTTTAACAATTTTGAACAAACATTACTACTGGAAATAACTGTGTATCAAACGTTTAGATTGTATAATTTACACCATTAAAAACAGATAAGTATTATTATGTTACTACATAAAGTTGATGCCAATAACCTTAAAAAATTCAATGGAAAGTACCACTCTAACACTTAGTGATGCTGAAACTTAACTTGTTTCAAGGAATCAATAAAGATTCTATTATTATTGTTCCATTTCGTCAATGGAGTTATATGAATTACCTTCTTTAAAACAGGCAACCTCAGACATATGGCCAATAAAAACATCAACGCAACTGGAAAAACGACGTTGGATAATTGTTGCATTCCAACAAGGTAAAAGGTACACAAAGTCAGCAAGGGCCGGAAATTTCAATCACATTAACATCAGAAACCTTAAAGTACATCTGAATTCTGAGTATTATCCATATGAAGCAATGCATTTGAACTTCAGTGCTAACCAATACATTACCTGCCTATCGCAATTTTTGAAATTTCGATTTGGTTACTATGGTAAAGATGATAAAGATGCATTATTCAACTATTCCGAATTCAAATCATGTCCAGTATTTGTAATGGACTGCTCTAAACAAAATGAATCTTTAAAAACTCAACAGTAGACATCAAATTGGAAATGGAATCTAACACCTTTCGATAATGGAATTGTTGTCTATGGTCTTATTCTCCATGACGCTATTGTGCAGTATAGCCCACTCACTGGGGAAGTGAAAAGTTATAGTTATTGTAATATAGCCTAGTATATAAATAAAATGTTGTAATTATCGTTTAGTTTTATTTCATCCACTAACGATGAAAGTAGTTGCTCAAAACAAAACTCTCAATTCAAAATCATGACTTTGATGAAAAGTCTATTACTTCAAAACATAGTGATTTACTTCCTAATAGTATACGTGGTATTACAGAGAAAATGGCTTGAAATTTAAACATGTATACGTATACCTAAGTCATTGAATCAAACAAGTACAAACTTTTACAGGAAATCTTACTTCCAATGAAGGACATAGGTTACTTTACCTTCAGCGACAATCAAGATGTGATTGAGCCTAATTGTGCAAAATCAAACTCTATTTTTATCTTCGATGATATCGCTTGTAAAAGCAAAATAACATAAGGGCATATTTTTCTAGGGGTAGGCATAGCGATATTGACTGTTTCTATTTGGGTGAAACTTACAGTAAAATTCCAAAGCAATTAATTCGTGACAATGCGAATCTAATTATATTATTTGATCAAGATGAATTAAACTTAAAACATGTACATGAAGATCAGATAAGCATGAAATTATTTAGGGACATGTGTTCAAAGTGCAGGATAGATCCGTTTGGTTTCATGGTTATAAACAAGGATGCTGAAGTTAATAATGGTCGCTATAGGAAAAGATTTGATGAATATATAATACCTTAAACTGATTACAATAGTTTAGTAGGTACTGATCTGTTTAGGTATTAACAGCTATCTATTTATGTAAACAGCTAGTTCGAGGCATACCGGTATCTGTTTAGTAAAGCCGATTTGCTACAATCGATAATAAGGAAATGATATTAACGAAAAAAATTATTCTGGATCGTAAAATAATACAGCAGAAGTATAACAGTATTAAAACTGCTCGCATTGATAATGAAAGAACATTTGAAAGTACTTATAAACCACTAATAGAACCTCTAACTGAAATAGTAAACAAAATCAATCCAGATAAAAACACCTAAAGAGGAGTCCATGGCATTAAACCCAAAAACCACCCTATTCATATTTCCGAGAAAGCACGCTACTGCCCCACTAGCCCTAGCTCAAGTTCAACGGGCTCCAGGCTTCACCCATTAGGTGATTCAAGAAAGGGTGCTACTAACCCACTAGCTCAGCTTCCGTTTTTCAACAAATCCTCCTCCAGGTCTTCGTACACCATCTTTCTTAGATACATCTGTTGTAGGAGAGTTAATACTGAGGAAGAAGAAGAACCTCTTAGTGTCACAGATGATTCTATTGCACGTAATGAACCCATCTCAGAAGAATTTCTCGAGTAGCAGCATGAATTACCTCGTATATACGTTGAACGTATATGAGGGATCCTGAAGGTGCTATTGATCATACATATGGAGTCCACTATGATACCAAAACTGACAAATGGACAATTGGTAATACTCCCTTACAATTAAAGGAAACCATATGATTATTAAAGGTGTCACGTATAAAGGGACTCCAGGTTTATATGATCTGCTTATTATGAATGAACCCAATTTAAATCTAGTAAATTTAAAAGATAGAAAAGATTATGGAAGTATTTTAGATGCTACTAATGTTGCAAGGCGAGTTATGACGTAAGTGGGCAAATTCGAGAAGCCGCAGCAAAAGTATACACAAATAATCAAACCCTTGCTATCATTATCACCCACAACCAAGGGAGGTGGAGCTATGTTTTTAAGGAATTAACAAACAGGCCGATTGAATATAAATATTGGAATGATGTACATGAACTAATTCGTGATCTAGAGGTATTGTGGGCAGAAAAATTGGCAGAAAACAGGTGTTGTAAATGACATAATATCAATCGTAGAAAAACTATCTGAGTCCAGTATCAATTCAAGAAACTAACCCCTCAGTTTAAACTGATTGATGATAATCAATTTGATATCGAGAATAGAGACTCAGCAATGTTGCCAGCCCCATAGATCCTCAAGATGTCATCACTAAGCAATACTATTTATCAACAAGAATCAATTTGATTTGGATGAAACCGTTTGACACAGTTGGTAGACCCGGAAGAAGATGATGATGCTATAAGTAAAGGATATGTTGATTTTTGTCTAAAAGCAGTTCAGAAAGCTTTAAAGGAAACGCTAACGCTTATCTAGCGAAAAACTATATCAACTTAAAGAAATTGTGGATAAATTAGTACCATGACCAAATTACAACTCGTCAACGAATTGCATAACCTGCACGAAAAAATTTAAACGAAGGCGAACAATAATTAAAGGTTTTGATGACCTTTGGCAAGCAGATTTAGCAAAATTTAACCATATGCCAAACAAAATAAGGGCTATAAGTATATATTAGTCGATATCGACTGTTTTTCGAAATACTGTGGACCAAAGGATTAAAACGAAAACAGGCCAAAAGTTTCCAAGGCCATGCAAACAATCTTCAAACAGGGCCGGAAACCTAAAAATTTGCAGACAGGTGCAGGAAAGAATTCTACAATGAACATTTTTCTAAACTAATGCAGCGTTATAGAGTCAATCATTACTCGACCTATAGCACAAAAAGGCATCAATTGTGGAACGTGTTATCCGAACCATAAAGGGTGCTCTATTTAAGACGTCTAGCCTACAACGTAAATATAAATGGATTGATGTAATTGATACCATAACCATGGATTATAACAATCGTAAGCATAGAACTACCGGAATGAAGCCTAAAGATGTCAGTAATCATGCAAAGCTGGAGGCTTACACTCACATAATAAAATTCGATATGAATCGATATTGTGTGGGTGACAGTACGCATCAGTAAATTTAAAGTATTTTTGCCAAGTCATACACACCCAATTGGTCTAGTGAATTATTTAAGATTGTGAAAGTTCGCATTACTAACCCCACTGCGTACATGTTGGAAGACATGGAAGGAAAACCTGTACTGGGAGGGTTTTATGAACATAAATTACAGAAAACTAAGTATCCTGATGTGTATCTAGTAGAAAAGTGCTTCGCTCCAAGATAATAAGTTATTCGTAAAGTGGTGAGGGTTGGATGAAAGATCATGGATCAAGAACGACGATATTGTTTTATCACTACATAAAGACAAATTTGCATCGATTCTTGAACCTTGGTAGTTGGTATACTTAGCAAAGTACAGGTCGTAGGTTCGAATCCTACTGAGGTAAACTTATTTATGTATTTAATAAAATTAATATAATTTTATTTACATACTTATTTGAACTCATTCGTTCATAACAAAACTTATAATAATTTAACTTGTAGTTTGTGAAATAAATTACTTATATTAGTTATATAGTTTGTATCAAAGGATGTAGCTCTTATATGAAATAACACACTAAAATTACTTGATGGCCATATTCTTGAATCTGGCCCAGGTCCATCCTAAACAGGAATTGTATTTGTTTCACCTTTATGAATGTTTTCTAATATCCAGTTGAAAATTTTGTGGTGTTCCTCGTTTTCCCATGGTTAAAACTTCTAATAATATTTCAATCAAATATTGAGGGACTTGTAATTAGCATAATATGCGCTTTCTCAATACATTCAGTAGAATATAGTCTTTATAGTTTAGGTTACAATTCTGATGTGATGCCCTCGAAATGCTCCATTAAAATGGTTATGGTCCCTAACTTTTATATCATATTCAGTAAATGATTTTCTGCAAATGTGACAAACTATGGCGCTTTCAAATTTCTCAACCTGAGTAGGGATTAAAGTTTTCATAGGAATTATTTTATTGATTATGTCGGTAGTCCAATGTGCATTACTTTGAAGTTCTAAATGAAGATAAAGAATCATTATATGAATACTTCAAGTAGTAAGCAATGCTGAAGGGTATATGTTTGGAGTGAAATAGAGTATTACTTTCGATATCTGTTAAATTTGTACACCTTTCTAAGATACTTTCTAAATCCGCATAAATTACAAACGGCACCTTTTCCTGGAACACGAAATTTTTAATCTGCAGAAACATTTCTGCTTCGGTAGGTAGCTTGACAGAGCATCAATTAAGTTGATGACAGTGAGTGGTGTGTTTTGGTAGAAGGTGATCCGAAGAAAAGTTCAATAGATGTTTGGAAAAAGAGCTGACATATTTTTAATCCACGCGAAATGATAAACAGTATTATTTTTTGTATTAATATCATCCGCAGATTGATAATTAGCTGAAAGTACTAAAATATTTATAGCACCCCTAAGACTATTTTGATTTTCACTTAATACAAATGGTAGTATACCTTTCCCTCGAATGCAAAAGAAATCAATGGAGAGCTTGTTTAATTTTTAAAATTTTTTTACATCGTTTCGCGGAATGTGACGCTGAAACAACAGCCCACAGAAAGAATTTTAACAGTCACTACCGCATGGTTTAGCGCTATGAATGAGGGAACTTTAACGTAAGTTGTATTAATATTCGCCTTTAAATGTAACACTTCGTGTAATTCCCAACCAGAATCCCTATCGGGACTCCTCTAATTTTTTTTTGTAGTTTATACCTAATAAACATTTTCATTATACCACTCACGTAAATTGGTCGCAATATAAATGACGTAATTTTTTATGACAAAAGTCTTCAACTCGATAACATGATTTTGAGGGTGCATATAGTTGCAGCTAAAAGGACATTCACCTTTAGCATCGATTGTCTTAGCATTAATTTAACCTTTCGTGCAAAACTATTGTATGCATTCTGTAAAAAAATAGGAGGGTGCTTGATGTTTGCTATATTAACTATAATTCCCGTAAGTAATCTACCATTAAAGCATGAATCTAGAGAGTACCAACCTAATTTACGTGTACGTTTTTTAGTGGAAATTCCGTCACCTGTTATCTCTGAAGCGTTCTTTAACCGTTTATGTCTCACAAGATAGCACTTTAACAATGATAAATTGCTTTCGAGCTTAAGCAAATGTTCATTTACCGCTAAATAAATTTTATTTTGAATTATATCTTGCAATAGCTTAATGTTAGTGTTAATTATACGAATGTGCTTTACAAATCCATTTTTGGTTTTCAACAATGGAATAATACGTCTTGTCAAATTAGCAATATCACTACTACTTGGTAAAACCTTACTCATAGTTACCTTCAAAACTGTATCCAACAATGCGAAGATATGAAGAACACACTGCCGATTATGCAATAATGGACTTGTATCAAATATTTATTATAACTATAGAAATACTTTGGGTTTACAATTAAAAATCTTGTTACGAGCGAAATATACTGACTATTATAAAGCTGCTCTTTATCTGCTTATATATTCATATAAACCCGGATTCAAGGTCAAACTGGTTATAACTTATCGCAAGAGCTTCAGGCGACGCATAAATTGCACTTTCTTTACTGATACCTATTGCTGACATCGCAAGAAATAGTTTCTCACGTCTGCTACTTATGATTGCGGAATACTTTCACACGCTTTAGATTACGTTGCAAGAGATTCAGACAGACGCATACATTGCACTTTCTTTATTATCTTTACAGGACGTTTGCTGACATCATATGAAATATTTTCTCATGTCTAGATTATGCTGCATTCATCACCTTTGTTTGCACAGGTCAATAGTAACCATTTCCACTTGTAAGCAATTTTTGTACACGTTAACAAATTTACATGTATATAATCTTAAAATTTTATTTTCAATATTCAGTCGTTACATACATACCATACTGACAAAATGGCATCAAACAACAAGCTACCAAAACTATCACTACAAAAGAAGAAAGTCAACATATTGCAAGATGTATTAGTGCGGGGGTCGAAACAAGTAGAACCAGTTGAGCCACTTGTAGGTGAAAATGAGATACCAATCATCTCTATACGAGACAATGATGTGGAGGATGACGATTTTGCAAGGTTTTTTGAAAAATAAGTATTCCTTGCTTAATTTACTGTTTTTATGTAGTGATTTATTTAATAAATGTGTTTTAACCAAACCAATTATTTCATACCTACAACACAGTTGCAGCTTCATCACCACTGCAACCACCGACACTCCACCCATATGAAGGAATTACAGCTTCACCACCACTACTACCACCGCAGCCACCTACACTCCTCCAATATGGAGGAAAACATTTAGAATTAATTCGAGCAGTGGGTTCACTACCATCACAAGCAATATCTCAGGATCCTACAGACTTGCAGCAATTTAAAATAAAAAGTATTAGGTGGTTGCAGAAAATTTTTTCGACATATATTAACCGGAACCGGCAGAACTGGAACGATTAAATAGTGAGTTGGCTGCAGCCAACAACAACTTACAAGTTGCGCAGCAGAACATTAAAAATACGCACAATGCATTAAGAATATTAGATAGTTTAGACATTTAAGTTAGTTTATAATTAGGTACTAAGTAGTCTTGTGATTGTTTTAATAAATATTTTTTTTACTTTGTTATTTTTCATTACATATATATATATATATATATATATATATATATATATAAAGAAAGTTAAGTCGAAGCCAAAAAAAAAGATTAAGTGTTAAAATTTTCATTTGAAACATAACCTCTAAAAATATATTAAAATAAATTTAAAGCATAAAAAATAAGATATATTCAATTCCAGTATATTATTGGAAATATACATATAATCTCGAATTGTTTGTGTAAATAGTGCGGACATTCAGCATTTTGTTAATAAAAGATGTTTACTCTTATAATTCTCATAATTTTTAAATGATAGTTTGTATTGTAAACACAACACTGAAATGATTGTGGAAAGTGAAATATTTGCTCCTATAAGACTAAGACATCGCGAACGGATTATAAGTATAATGAGTACACCAATTTTACGAACAGTGTATAGATGGTTTTTATTTAATAAAAAATATTATGTTGCACAATTTGTAAAATGATGGTTTATATTGTAAATAAAACAATATCATTTGCATATATTATTTAAAACTGATAACGTTTTCATATAAACAATTTTAATATATGAAACTGTATTAATGAAATCACAGTTAATTTTAATATAAAACGAGTTCTAATAGATACATTGATTTGGAATTTTTTTTAGAAAATGCATGTAAATGTGATTTCATTTTGTAAATAAAACGAATTCCTGCATGATATATAAAAAGTCAGCCCAATAAAGAAAATTTTTTATTGATGTACACATTGTTTCTAGTAATTATACAAATTATGTAATTTATCAAAAGTGTGCATGTAAAAAATTTTAACGTTATGTAAAATGATGAGTAATGTAACGAAGCTCTAAATATAGACAGTCTTCATTCAAACGTGTGTACTTTGCTTTCAAAGCGAAATGCTCACATTATCCTGTAATTGCTTCTTCCCAAAATCAATTAATTTTAAAACGTGTATGCTTTTACAAATTGTGTATGTTTTTGTTTCTTATCGTAGTAGAAAAAAAAGTAGTTTGGTTAAAATTTGAATGTCAGTTTAGTGGGCTAGTTTTAACATTTTTTGGTAAAATAAAAATGAAATAGATAAAGAACCACTTATAAAAAGCAATTATGTTTGTAAAAATTTTAATTTCCATGTGGAATTAGGTGTAAATTCAAAAATTCGAGAGCGCGTCATTCTTAGCACCTTATCTAGACCCTCCAGCCTAAATCCCCACCACACCCTCCGTAAAAGCAAGTCCGCATCGAGTCATGTTTTATCTCTTTTTATTAGTAGCACGTCTTTTAACTATTCTTCCTAACATGCTACATGTACACATACAAAATGAATATCGTTCAAGTGCACAACAATTACTTATGCAACACAACTTACGCTTTAGCATATCATTCTACATTTCTTTTATTTATAGTTAAATTAAAAATTACACATCATACATAACTTTATTGATATTCCATTTTAAAATTATAAGCTTTTTTTATATGTACAAGCTTGATTCATCATTAAATATAAATACAAAACATGTTAAAATGATTTATTTACTTTTTTGAAAGCGCCTTTCGTTAAATTTTCACTTTTTTGTTACCTTTCTTCATGATACATTATTCCCTAAGTATATCACTTAATTTCAATAAATTTCCTAAACCTACATTTTTTTATATACATTATATATCTATGCTAAAGATTACAAGTTACACATGTTTATTTTTTAACTTGACGCTGCTTTTTTTATATACATTATATATCTATGCTAAACATTACAAGTTACACATGTTTATTTTTTAACTTGAAGCTGCGTCATTTTCCTATTTAGTCCAAACAGTTCTAGATCTAGTTTTAATTCTTTTGTTTTTTTCACTAACTCCTCAAGCCTCTTCTTTCTCTCATCAGTACTTAATACCTTTGCTTTACTTTCTCTTCTTATCATACGTATTACTTTCGTCATGTCTGCCAATAAAAAGTTTACTGAATCGTGCGCAGTTAAAGGACGCCCTTTTATTATAAATCTGCATCCTTCAAAACCACTAACTTAGGCAAAAACTTCTTGTTTCCACGAACAGATTCTATATTTCTATTTCTAAGGAATGTAATATGATAACCCTTACGGGTCATTACTCTTTGACCTTGAAAACTCTATTTTTAGATTTCTAAGAATTGTAATATGATCATGATGATGATGATGACCCTGCAAATTTTTATTTTTAGCTTTAAATTTTGACCTTGACATTTCGACTTCGACACGCACCACAAATTTAAATTTCCCATCAAAAGTTTGACCTTGAAAGAGCTGAAAAGCAGGACATTCACACATTCTCTTTCTCACTCGCACACTTATTGCAATTCCCGCGTGAGCCAGGATCGGCTCTATATGACTAGCCATGTGAGTCAGGATCGGCCCTATATGATTAGCGAAGGATTACGCACGTGCACGACAGATTAAATGACTTGACCTTCAATAGAAAATTCGTATACCGTGAGTCAGAACCGGCCCTATATCATTACTCTTCTTGTTGGAATAAGTTCCAATTTCTTTTTGTTGAAAGCTATTACACAATTTACGCTGGTTGTTGGGTATTCTTAGTCTAATTTGTGGTTGCGTCGTAACAATTCCTCTAACCAGCCACAATCCGATGAGAGATTTTCTTCCTTAAATGAACTTTACAAATTATTGAATTTGGAAAAAGTGTGGGCACTTTGCTGAATCTGTGCGGGAGTAATCCCAGAAAAGAGTTATTCGCTCCGATAATTCACGATCCTGTTCTTGAGTAAATACTGGGCATCATCTCAATTGAAACTTACATACTCTGCCATTTCTACATTGATCTCAAAACGAACGAAAATTGAAAACAAAATTTTGTGGAGTAGTATCGGCCATATCGACATCGCCCACACAATACTGGCAGAAATTACCCGTAAAACAATAATCTAAGATACAACACATAATTTACACAGAACCAGAGTCTTGTTTATATCCGAATACCCACTGGTGGCCGTGAAAGGCAGTTTTGTGAAAGCACATGGAATTGTTTCTAAAAACATAAATAAATGTATCTCCCAAAAGTCAGTAACTGAAGAAGACCAGATACTATTACAACCTGGTACACAAGGTAAAGTGTATTTTAGCTAACGTTTTAACACTGGCATTTACAGGTCAACATAAAGTTAATCTCTTGACACAATTTTCACATGCCATGACTCATAATTACACCATGCAACTTTGAATTTCAGCAAATGGTGTCTTATTGTCTGTTACAAGAAAAATGTGGCGATTTGGGCCTTTAGTGAAACAAAAACTGTTCAAAGCAGAACATGTTCTCGCTTTAGCATCCAACTCGAAGATTACCTCAGAACTTTCCAGAACCCGGTTCCGTAAAGCTGATGTGACAAATTCATAATCAGCGACCTCAAAGGCCCCTAAACAAAAAGTTTTACTGAAATTCAATTTTTTTTTAATATTTGGTCCACCATTTTGAATTTTGTAAATCTCACCTCAAATTTGTGATTAGCGACCCCAAAAACCCTTAAATACCAAGGTTTAAGAAATTTTATTTCATTGCAAAAGCTTGCATATTTTTATATCATTTTTGAATAAAGGGTAGTTTCAACACGTAAACCTTCTTTTTCGCTATACATGTGTATTATTTTTAAGTGCTAAACATCTGTAAAGCTTCAGCCAAATTAGTCATTGACATTTGGGTAGGTTTACTTTCAATCACATTAATACAATAATTGTCAGGCATGAAAATCAAACTTGTCAATTACAAGCTGTACTAATCTATAGATGCTTCTTTTACATTATTGCATCGGTTGTCAAAGCTAATGTAACCAAATATGGGTTTCAACTAACTGGCACCATCTTGTAACTTTTATTAAATGATAGCATCAAGTTTTAAAGTAAGTTATTTCATAAAATTTGATTAACATTTTTAGATTGTTTAGAAACCTTATTTATTTTGACTAAAGTCTTGTTAAAAGAGCATGATATTTCGAATTTAAATATATAATAAAATAAACTAGTATATTTCCAATTGGTCACCAAACATAATATTGGTTTATAACCGCTTCTGACGTTAACCTATTATACTAATCTATGTCTAATTATAGAATAAACATTTGTTTAAGTACATATAATCTCAACAAATAGATTATAATTTTAAATGATAATTTTGTCCTTTTAGCTTAGTCGTATTTTGTATTGCAAAAATAAGGATCGTGTTCGTTATTAAAGCCCTCACCACTCTGAACGAAATAGATTAACATGTTTATATACATTTAATTCCTATTATTTATGAATTTAAATTTACACTTTAACTACTTAAATAAAATTAATAAACATTATACAGGTGGATTCTTCGATTCGGATTGCTCCTAGAGGAGGGTTTTGTGGTCCTCTGGAGTTTGCTGGAATGTAACATTAATATTTGTGTAGGTGGGTCTCCTTTGTTAGTAATCTGGGTAACTAACCGTTAAACCAAACAAGAGGATCTCCGGCGGTCAATGGAATGTAGGGCAACCACTCCACAGTGTAGGTGACTAGTAATGAAAGAGTATGTCGGGCTTCCAACCCTGCGTATCCCTCTCACGAGGTGTATAGTGACATAGGTATCTCAACTTATGCACGTTCAACGTTAGATATCTGCAACTCTAACCCTTTGGCTTCGGTGATGATATCAAGTCGCGGTGTCGCGTTTTCTGCTCCGGACTGCGGTTACAGGCTGGCGGTTTTAAACAGGTAGCAGTCGGTGCGAACGCGAAAATGGAGTACACGATTTCTGCTCGGATTCTTCCGGCAGCTATCTTCAGCGCGTGCCGCGTTTTTATAAAGTATTTCCGAGGGTGGCTATAAAACTTTGGAGGTGAGGTTCCGTAGGCCAGTATTGGCGGAAGATGCTCTGACTTATACAAACTTTTTCACGTTTTTGAGATTTACGTCTGGGGGGAGAATGCATGATTGGTTATTGTGAAATCTTTTGCAACGTTATGAAATATGTATAATTTTTACTAAAAATTCTACGAATTTTTATAATTTCTTGCACCTGTGCACTTAGCAAGTCACTTAGCAAGTCACTTTATCTTAATGGATTCCGCGAATTTTATATCAGTACTGATATATTATTTAGCAAATAATTAATCATGACAGGAAAATTTTGATAAAATAGTAGTAAAATGGGATATCTGACGGCGTCCCTTTACACTATTCCATACATACATATAATTCACGTGAGGTAGACAATCTCTTCTTACCAATAACATTAAGTTTAATTAAACCACTGTTAATCTAATAATATGCTGCTAGTAAGCAGCATTAACCTATTCGACATGCTATTGTTGAATTCGTAAGCCTTAACTGTAAAGCGTACAGTTAAAGCTTACGAACTCAACAATAGCTAATATACCTAACATTAACATATTTAAGCAAGATCTATATAACGGTAACCGGGCATGTGTTAGGGTGAGAGGTGGTGTGAGTGAATATTTAGGTATTGAGCAAGGAGTGCGACAAGGCTGTATGATGTCACCGTGGTTGTTCAATGTATACATGGATAAATGTGTTAGGCAAGGAAGTACCGATACAAACGGTGACATGGTTGGTGACGTAAACGTATGAGTTCTGGTATATGCAGATGATACAGTCTTATTAAGGGAGAATACGGATGAGTTGCAAAAAGTTTGATATAGTCTGTGAAAGCTTGGATCTAAAGGTAAACGTGAACAAGAAACGAGAAGATGGAAAGGAGACTAGAGTATTTACTCTGGAAGATGAAATTGTGTAGCAAATAGACGAACTGGTATAGCTGGGTAGAATGTTTACTGCAAATGGTGCAATTGATGGCGAGATTGGCCGTCGGGTCCATGCAGGAAGGAAAGTGATTGAAAGTATATGTACAACAATGAAAAATGAAAGCATACGCGTAGCTGCGAAACGACCAATCTATAATGGCGTGTTTCTCCCGTCAGTACTGTATGAAAGTGAGACATGGGTAGGTCCAAAAAAGCACGAAAGCTAAATCAATTCCATGGGTATGAGATTCCAGAGAAGCGCATGTGGTAAATCGAGAAGGGATAAGGTGAAAAATAAAGTAGTGTGGCGAAGAAAAAACGATGATAAATAGGTATAAAAGTAGTACACTACGTTGGTTTTGGCACATCGACAGAATGGACAATGCAAGGTTAACGAAGCAAATACAAATGGGTGAAGTTAGAGGTAAGGCTGGATCTGGTAGGTCACGTAAAACTTGGCAAAACAGCAGAATGTACGATAAAAGAAAGATCAGAGAGTTTTCAAAATTAAAGGGCATGCCAGAGAAAATGTATCAATCTTGAAGAAGCTAAGGACGTATACAAGGATAGGAAAGTATGGAGAAAGATTGTGAATGAACAATAAATAAGAGGCAGGGATTGTTTTACCTACCCCGTAAGGTAATGGCGTGAATGCTATGTTAAGTTTACCTTTTTTTTTTATCACCAACCTTGAGGAAAGTAAATCTTTGTATTTGTTTAATCTACATTGTTGATACAAAAAAATAGAATTATTTCACCTTTAGTTCATTATTTAGGAAATACAAATGCATTCGCAGGCCTTAGAAACATGTAAATACATACAAAGAATATCAAAATGGTTAATATAAACATTGAGCATAAATTATCGTTGTTACTTTCAGTAGGTTTCTTCTCAAATTTCATTTTCTTAAATTTTACAAGATATTCGGGATATTGATTAGAATCTTTCTCTTTTATATTATAACGTATGGCTTTTAGACTAATTGCAAAACAATTAGTATATGAATGCCAAGCAAGGCTGCTTAAAGTAAGTGGAAATGGGTCTCTTCTTGAATCACAGTTATACTCAATTAATTCGTCAATTCTGGATTCAGAACTAAAGAAAACATACTTGCTGTCGACTTAAAAATAGAGTCAAAAACATTATCTTTTTATTTCATGCATACCTGTGGCGAGTAATGGCAGTGTTCTGAAAGGTAGCGTAGACGTAATTGAAAACGGCAGTATAAAAATGGAGCCTGTATTCTTTCAATAGCTACAACTTCATAGCCTCGAGGAATGTGGTCTTCAAACTTCATTTTTACTGCGTAACATTTCGTTTACATTCAAAGGAATTCTAACAAATTTCTTGCTATTATAGTCCTGCGTTGACCAATACTCTGGTTGTAATTGCTTTATTAGGTCTTCAAATAACGGCATTATGCCCTGAAAAGGAAATTAGATTTAATTAAATACAAATTACTCCATATTAATTCAATTCAAATTAAAGATGACCATTTGCAGTAATAATTAGACTAAAATTAATTTGATCAACTATGGGAGACTTGGTGTATGAGGCCACTCTTATTATTCCAAAAACCGCCAGTTTTGTTCCATTCATATATGCAAGGTTGCTAACGATAATACTCAAATACTAACATTACGTAGAAGAGCGCGTCTGACAACAACCCTTACAATTTTACGAAGCAAACATTTAAGTGGGTGTGTTTTGATATATGCTTAGTTACAAATAAATGTGAGTATAAAAATAATTCAGCTTGAGATATTGAAATTAATAAGAGCATGTTGTAAAATCGTGTTGTATTTTATTGTTTCAATGATTGTTGTATACAGGGCCGCGTTTTCGCCTAGGCACAATAGGCACATGCCTAGGGCCCGCTGACAATAGGGGCCCGTAAAAGACTTCTATTGACTATAAGATTAGATAAATAAACAAAATATTTGCATGATTTCCGAACTGAAAAACTAAAGTTGTTAATTTAAAACTCAAAAGCAAATGTTGCGTTTCTCTTATCATTAAGTATAAAATTTGGTTTGAACATTTTGACTAGATTTGAGATACCGGAATATTGAATTCAGTGCCACTGAGTTCGTTAGAAAAGTTTGGTAACTTCTAGGATATGATACATTGCATAGTTCTCAGAGTAGCAAGCTGTAAGCCAAATAGGCCAAAATCTGTAATTTTACAGTGTACTAACATTACTGTAAGCGCTCATGAACATGACAACCCTAACAACTTGAAGACGATTAGCAATACACTTCTACACTGGCCTTGACATTGACTGTAGGGTTACAACCTAAAATCTAGTAACTTATTCAGACTTTCAGATACTTGAAATTAATCAGGACAGTGTAAACCTGTTGCTATACTATTATTGTAAGATTGATTTACAGGTAACACTTTTCCTAGCACAATAGGCACATGCTAGGGCCCTGACAATAGGCCGGAAAAGTTCTAGACTAGAATATCTAGATAAATAAACAAAATATTCTGCATCTTTTCCAAATCTGAAAATCTAGTGACTCAAAAGCAAACCCGTATGCGTTACTACTTATATTAGCTTGCAATTTAAGGTAATTACTTATTCTAAGAAAAAGCAAATCTGGATAAAACAAAAGCGCCGGAAAAGTTTAGAAAGAATTAGTCACCGGCGATAAGGATTACATTATAAGCGGAAGTATCGATCCTTGTATGAAATACGATAACGATCCGCTGACGCTGACCTTCTAAAGAAAATCAACACCTTCATGACGTTTTACATTTGCTTTATAAGCGGAACGTGAAATGTGTTGAGGAGGTAGTCTTAATATCGATATTGTAATAAATTTGTTAATGAATTTCGTACTCGGTTTTAAGTGTTATAAATGTAATTGCGATTAAGTGATAAATCAATCCGAACTGTTATAAATAATCACGTAAATAAGTTGATGTTACAATAGGTAATTGGTCTTAGATTACATCTACTGGTACCAAGTAAATAGTAATGTCGTATAAACACGCCAGTGGTTGCGAAAAACGAAAAAGACGGGAGAAACGAGAATTTGAACAGAAGAAGATGAAATTAACCCTTTCATCATTTTTTTCTAACATCTAAAAAACAATATGCGGATAACGAAAGTGCGGGTAGTTCTAACTTATTTTCTGGTGCGCGTAATTGTGATTCAGAAACTTCTAAAAAACATTTTTCGGATGAAGAAAGTGTTTTTGGTTCAAATACTGATGCATCCATACATAATACGTGTACTACAGAGACGGATGATACCTCAGTTATTAGCGAAATACAAGAAAAGGTTCATACCCATACCGACATCACGGATAGCGTTTGTGTGTTCCCTAGAGACATTGCTGTTTGGCCCCAAACAATCACCGCAATCATGGAAAACTATTATGTATGATGTAAACCACCTGTAGTAATCACTGGAATCCTCAAGAACAACATACAGAGAAGGATCACGAATAGTGCATAGGTCCTTAACCACGAATGCATTTATTAGGATGAATAAGAATAAAGAAACATTGCTTCGAGAATGGTTTGTTTATACAGAAAACAATAAAATGGCATATTGCTACATTTGGAAACTATTTTCACGAAAAGAAACGAAATTATCAAAAAGCACAAATGACTGGAAAAATATTTCAAAAATATTAGCAGAACATGAAAATTCTGTGAATCACATTTCATCGATACGTGTATTTATTTCAAGAAGCTGGAGTGAAGGACGTCTAGATACAGCTGTTCTTGAAGCCGAAAAGTCGGAGCGATTGTATTGGAAACGTGTTGTTGCTACCGTGAAGTATTTAGCATCCCATGGACTGGCATTTCGTGGACAAAGTCAAACATTCAACAAAGAACACAGCGGTAACTATATTGGCGCACTACAGTATCTGGTTGAGTTTGGTCCTTTTTACGAAATCACTTAAACAAATTCATAAACTTGGGAAACGGTCCAGTATTTGTCATCTACTATTTGCGATGAGTTTATTACTCTCATTGGCGATCATGTAAGAAATAAAATACTGGAAGAACTAAAAGAATCAAATTTTTTGCTTTGATTGTAGACCCTACGCCTGATATTGCACACATAGATCAATTAACCGTTATTGTGCGATATGTATTGAAGGGTAAAATTAACGAACGTTTCTTTAACTTTATTCCCATCACATCCCATACAGCAATAAATTTGGAACAGGTAATTTCAAGCTACTTTAGCGAAAAAAAGATTGATATTCAAAATCGTCGAGGTCAGAGTTACGACAACACGGCGAATATGGCCGTTTGTTATAATGGACTTCAAAACTTAATTAAAGAACAGTGTCCTTCTGGGGAATTTGTTCCATGTGCGCAGCCCACTCGTTAAATTTGGTTGGAAATGCAGCAGCGGAAAGCAGTATGGAGGTAACAGCGTTTTTAAATATTATTCAAGAAGTCTGTTTTTTTTCTCCGCATCCACTCACAGGTGGAATATACTTGAAAGCTGCATGACAAAAAAACACTTAACGATTGAACCTTTACCTAATACCGGATGGTCTGCGCGATCTGATGCTATTAGGGCCCTAAAGGAAAATTTAACTGACATTAAAACAGCGTTGAAGGAACTTGCCACAACTCCAACCGAAAAATCAATTTCTCGAGTCGAAGCAGGCGCATTATTCAATAAAATTAACGGATTCGAATTTGTATTATTAATGTGTATTTGGGACACAATTTTAAGCAGAGTGAACTCTGTTAGTATATCACTGCAGTCCTCTAAGGATTCTATATCTACTATAGTAGCACTGTATGATAGCATAAGCAACTTTATCTCAAACATTCGCAACCATTTTACTAACTTTGAAAACGAAGCTGGGAAAATTATTCCAACAGAGTATACAAAGAAATGACGGATTAGCCGAAAAATATTCTTTGATGAGAATAATGACAATTTGTAATTAGAAGGAAGGGAAGCTTTTAGGGTGAATGTGTTTTTGAATGTGTGTGATGCAATAATCTCCAATTTGTGTAAAAGCTGTGACTTGTACAGAAATATAAATAATAAATTTAAATTTATTCATAATTACAGTGATGCAACATTTGTACAATGTAAAGATTACATGAGTGCAGTTTATAGTCAGGATGTGGATGTTGAGGAACTGGAAGTAGAAATGGAAGAGTTTAATTTGTTAAGTCAAGCCGAGAACTTACTTAGTGCATTTGATAAACTTAACTTTATAATTGAGAACAACATTGTATCAACATTTCCAAACGTTGAAACTATACTGAGACTTTACTTAACACTACCAATCAGCAGTGCCCAAGGAGAGCGCTCTTTTTGCTATTGAAATTGGTAAAGAATTATATTGTAGCACTCTTTCGGAACAAAAACTTAATGATCTGTCCATGTTGTATATTGAAAAGATATACTCAACACCGTATGTGTTACATGATATTCATTAATACATTTACTGACACTAAAATTAGAAAACAAAAAATATAAATTTCTTCATTTTAATTTCAAGTTTTATAATTTTAGTTTTTATTTTCTTTCGGAATAACTAAGTCATTTATGTTTAGTTATATTAGTACCCACGTTAAATAAATGAAGTTGAAACCGTATTTTTATTCTTGTTGGTTATAAAAATGCAGATCTGGTGGGGCCCCTAGACTACTTCTGTGGCTAGGGCCGAAAAAAGTTAGACGGTTGTATAGTCGAGGAAATAAGTCTTTTTCGGACACTCAATGGAAATGGACCATATTTCCTTATTACAAATCGTAAAGAAAAGTATCTCTTTTCATTATAGTAACAATTTCTTTATAGTAGGTAACCATTTCTTTATAAAGAATTATTAATTATTTATTGGAATAAATATTAAACATAACTATTAACGTTAGAAAAACTTATGCTTATACACTGTTTTAACTGTAAATCAGTAAATGATAGTGACAATTTTGATAAAACCTCCTGATGAACTCCTCCACTTGACGAAGAAAATGATTAATCGCTACATGCAGGAGCCAGCTGTAATTCAGAACGTTCTAGGATGGTAATGGTTTCTGGCGTCTACTGTTTGACGATGATAGCTGATTAAAAATCATTTTATAGTTAATGCTTTCTTCTATATATTCTCCTGGAGTCGTGTTTGATCGTCATGCTCCACGATTTTTGAGCCTCCTGATATCCGCTCCACCCTGAGCAAGGAAAGTAGTTGACGTTCGACGTGGACAGTCTCTAGTGTAACTGTCTAGGTGGGTAATTTCAAATAATGGGCAAGTTTCTTCGGCATCTTGAAGAAACTGTGGAACCCCACAGGTTGCACTGTACATTTATTATTGACATAAAATATGAACAATCTTGAGTAATTGATATGTTATGGACGCAAGCTTACATATCTCATTACTTCCTTTCATTTCCGTCATAACGGTGAATAGACGATTCTTCCTTGTCTTAATATCATGGAGAGTGACAACCAAAATAGAGACGGTATCCTCGATATCCTTCACATTTAACTTTCTTAGCTTCTCATTACGACATGCCCCATACAGGCTGAAAATGAACGCCACTTTAATCATAAAAAAGTATCCTCAGGCGCTTTTGTAGAAAATTTTGACACATCATCCTGCGAGAGAATTTTTGATTTTTTTGTTCCATATCCCTCACTTTGGCGCTTTAAATATAACTGTAACTTCCCATAATTCGATATATCGACATTTTCTTTCACTCTCAACGTACTTTTCAACATGGTATATGTCGACCACAGCGTGGAAAATATCAGTCTTTCAACCTGTAATCGAATATAAAGATAAAACTTAAAATAAATAAATTTATTCAGGAAAACTAAACCTTTCATGAAAAAAAGCAAGCATAACTTCTTCGTCGATACCCCTTACATTCTTTAAAGTCCTCCAAGAATTGAAAATATTGTAGGTCTTCCCATATTTATCTCGTGATTTCAAGGGCAATAAACTAACAACAGCTTCAAGCGCAAATGCCGATATTTCAGAATGATTTTTTATTATTTATTTCTACTTTCACGCGATAACCCTTGACAAAATTTTTTTTTTAGTTGTTGCAGTGATGGGGACGGCAAATTTATTCTTGCGCTTGTCATGTATTTTGTAAAAAAATTTCTTATAAAATGTAATCCATTTCCATTTAGTGTCCGAAATATATATTATTCTTAAAGACAAGTAAGTTGCGATTCGTAAAGAAAAACAATACTTTTCTTTACTTATAATACAAATAACTATTATTTGATCATACTGGAAATCTAATAACAAAATGCATGGGTATTCCTATTTCGGTTTTGAACTGTGAATGGTTGTCAAATTTCTGACTTTGAAGGATCGAACACAGCCATTGGGCGTGTTCACCAGCGATAGTTCGCTGACCTCCAGCCTAAGCAAGGATAGCCTGCAGAAGCTGAGCACTGGTGAACGCGTCCATTATGGAAGATTTTCATTAAACGGCCGAAGAGCTGCATATCATGGATAAATGGTAATTCATGGTTTAAAATGTTTTAAATACCCAAGGATAAATATGAATCATAGTATTTCGTCACAAAGCGTTCCTACTTTATTTACAACTGGACACAGGATTTGGTCATGTTTTACTCAGGTAGAAGCTATTTTACAAACAGCATTTTATTAAGCTTTAAGTCTAGCTTGACGTATTGCTTGTATTTTGTTTTTATATTTTTAGCCTAGAATAAAGGAAAACACTATTACATATTTTTTCTTTAATAAAAAAAAAGTTTTCATACTGAAGGCTGTTGAATTAACCTCTGTCAGAAAAAATACATAAATAAAAAAGAAAATTGCAACTGTGGTTCTAAACACAAATTAAATAAGTACCAGTTGTCTTCATCGCCTTCATCGTCTTCTGATGAACTGCCACCGTCGGTTATTATGGAATGAGTGATATTGGAAGGATCTATCATCTTCGATTTCCTAGTCTTTCCAAATTAGTTTGCGCAGTGTTCCATGTAATTTTGCCAATGAGTCCGAATTATATCATTTAGAAATCTATTAGTTTCAATAATTTCTTGTTCGTAGATTCTTTTACTTTCTGACCAAAGCATTTCAATGCCGCCAGTACTGGCAATGATATGGCGGTAAACGCAAAACTTTGTGACTCATTGTTCCTGCATAACAGTCCAAACAATGCCCTTTTTTTAGTTCCTCAAATTTCCCATATTTGTAATTTATAAGTTCCCCTTGAATATTGATATTTTTAGACTCGGACCACACCACTAATTTTGTTTGAGACCAACTGGAACATGGAATTGGTTCCGCCTATGGTGAATGGTAACTGGCGTTAACAATGATTATTAAATTATGCTCTCTTGGTTGGGCATAAATTTGGTTTTGAACATTTTCAAAGTTAGATATTTTTACTCGGCCAACCATTAATTTTGAACCAACTGCGTATCATGAATCGGTCTCCCCACATGCACGATGATATATCTTGAATACTCGCTTTTTTTCCTGCACTGAGTTAATGCAGTATAATCTTGCATGATTTGACCTGAAACCATTCATCAAATTTTCGAATGTATTAAAATCTTTCTTCGAATATTTTATGAACCTAACCTCATATTATACTGCACTGAGTTAAAGTTTCTTAGTTTTTTTAAACTGAAAACCAACTTTATGTACTCTGTTAATAATGTTTCTTTTACAACAATGTACATCAGGAATTTCTTCTGGAAACCTCTTACGAATTGTTTCTGCCGATACTTGTTTTTTCGCACTGTACAATTTTGTCGTAAACTAATTAGAATCAGAGATGTACATCTAGTTTTTATTTCCATAAATTCTTTCAAATTCGGCGTCAGAGATTTTTTTTGCATACCATTTTTGTTGATATTCCCAAAGCGTCTGCATTTAGTTCAGCTGCGGGCTTATTTAGATTTTTACAAAGGTCCATGCATCGCGTTGACTTTCCGTATGAACATCTTTCCTTAGTAGGTAATTTTTTTGGCCATATTCCTGTTTTATTACCGGTTTTCAAACTGCAATCTGGAGTCAACAATGATTTGGATGATACGTTTTGTCTTTTTTCATGGCCGTAAATAATGAAAGGTACACAAGGCGTTATTTCTCACACTATATCAACATATATACGGATATATTTGTGATAGGTCAAAACTATTTTGACAATTCAAGTTTTAAGACACTTAATATTCATTTACGACGTGTCCATATCTAGTACCTTTTTATTCCATCCATTTTATATTTAAGCAAGAGAGAAATAAAAAGGACTTGGGGTGTTTCTCAGACTTCAGGTTATGTTTTTATGTTGTTTGTAGTTACATACATATTGGGGCAATAAGGTCAAGGGTAACCCAATTACTCCGTTTTTATGGTCACTCAAGAACAAATTGTTTTATATATTACGATTTCTCTTTTAGAGATGCTCAGAAATTATAAAAGGATAACAAACAAAGCCACTTGTACTCGAAAATCCATAACAGAAGATTGTACTCGGGTATTGAAGAAGTGTCAAAATTGTAGGCAAACTTTCTGTATACCGATAACTTCCATTCGAAACCAACTCTGGAAAATACTTCCACAAGGTCAGGAAATGGGCGATAATCTGCTTTCAACGAAATAGAAGAACAAGAGTTTAAGAACAATATGTAATTCTGTCAAAATTATATTTTGATGTTACACTAAGGTAGATTGCATACAAATATGCTGATAAAGATAACATCACGGATTATTTCAATAAAAATACGAAACGGGCTGATGAGTTACGGCTATCAGGCTTTATAAAACGTATCGATGTATCAATAAGAAAGTCAGAACACACAAGCTTAAGCAGTATATTGGAATTTAGCAAATATGTTTGAAAATTTGACCACAACCTTAAAGAAGTATATAAGCACAAGTTTCCCGCATCTAGAGTATATAATGGTAACGAGACGGATGTCAATACAGTTGGAAATGCAGTGCAAATGCTTGCCAAAAAATGCGCGTCGAGCGAGGAGAAATACTATAGTAGTGTGCTGCTTGAGATCTGCAGGACTCTAGGTTTCACCTATATTCATTTTTAAACGGCAAAAATGACCCTATTATTGGAGAAGGATGGGCCTCCTGATTCCATTTACAGTTGCACTAAATCTGGTTGGACACCTTCAGAAAACTGCCAAATGTTCAGTAGATGAACCAGTGATAACCACTCGAGTCATGTTTCCCTATCTGCCCACAGTTTCTGCAAAGCTAATAGGATTGTCATGGTATCCCTCCTGCCATATGTCTCACAACGCACCTAGCCGCTGAATGTTGTATTTTTCGGAGCTTTGAAGAAGGCAATTAATCGTGACAGAGCCTCACTTAAAACACACATAGTTTTAAAGTGTCGAACAAAGCTTTAGAAGGATTGTGTTGGTATTTCTCCACTGAATCCAAATGTTTTTGATGATGCCGATTTCACAGCTTTTGCTGAAGAATTGAACGTGGTATTGTGAAGTCTAGCGCGTTGTACATAATAGTTTAAGGCTCTTCGGTGAAGGATTTTAAGCAGATTATTCAATATTTTTTAAGAGGACACTTCTTTGGTGTATTAAAAAAGTCATATAGTCTTTCAATGATATTAAGACAATTTCTTATTTGTTGTACCTCGTAAGCTTTCGAAACTGCTAAATTCAAAGAGTGGGCAGTACAGTGTACGTATATGGCTTTAGGGTAATTGTGACGAACAAGCGCCTGAACGCCATTACATTTTCCCGCCCATCATATCCCTTGCCCACAATGTTATTTAAATCTAGTACAAACTTTTCCTTTTTATTTATGCTTCATGAATTTTGTATTTAGTGACATGTCTCACACATAGAGTTACTTGCTCTTTTGTTGAAATGTCAGTAGTTTCGTCTATTAAAATAGAAAACGCCCCCACCTCATTTATTTTTGTTAAAAGTTTATTTAGCATAATACTGTTTATGTAGTCCATAATTTAATTTTTGAATACATAGTATTTACAGAATTTAGCTAAATGACAACGCCGGTTAAACTCATGTTGAAACCGCAGTTTCAGTTTTTTTATTTTTAGACTTATTAATTAAAGGGAACGTGTATTGTATTTACTTCTTCTGGAACGGATTTATTTAGAAAATTTCCAAAATCTTTCTGACTCTATAAATGCTAGCTCTGGATGGCACTGATGCCAGTATTGTTAGTACTACTACTGTGACTGATACTTTCATCTTTATTAGATTCGCTGCCTCTGCGGCATCGACAAATGAGCTTGACGTCAATGCTTCATTTTCATCAAATTTTCTTCTCTTTAAGAAATTTGCCAAGGAACTTAAATTAATCATTCCTGCATAGTTCATTAAACTAATTCCACAATAAATTATCTATTTAACAAACGAACTAAAAAAACTAGTAAATAAAAATGTATAATAAAACAATGTCTTATGAACAAATGCGAATAATATTAGACCACCACCGCACCTGCAACGTTTCTGGACCCTGTATGTTAACACGCACTGTGAAACTCGTATGAGACAAAGACTGATTTCCACTACTTAGCGTTTACTTTATTTACGAAATGCAGATGGTCTAGATCCGGCTTTCTCAAAGTGGGGTACGCAAACCCCAAGGGGTTCGCCATTCGATGGTAGGGGGTTCGCGACAAGATTTACGTAATAGTGGCTTGATGACTGGCAGGCACGTGCGGCACACATGGTGGCGCGCGGGCGACTGAATTCGTATTTCGTTTCGTTGGCTTCGTCGCTCGCTCTCGCACGCCCCGACCGGCACGTGGCTTGGTCCGCTCAGTGTTTGATTCATTTGTTTTAGAATTTAGTTTATTGTGTGAGCGCGTTTTGGTTGGCAGCAAAATAAAAACAAAATATTTGCAATCCCTTCTAACGGCTAGCTAGTTTTGAAAATGAATGAGTGGTTAAAAATGGGGTCATTGCGCAGAAAATGTCCAAGTAATACAACGTTATCAGCCAGTTTACAACCTGTACAAAGTACATCTACTCAAATTGCGTCTACTTCTGCTGAAATTTTAGTTTCAAACGAAATTTCTGCGAAGTCGAGAGAACCAAAAAAAAAAAAAAAACAATCATATCATCGGCAAAAAAAATGAAATATGACGAAGACTATTTGAAAATTGGATTTACGTGCAAAGAAGAATCTCAATACCCAGAGCCACAGTGTATAATATGTTCAGAAGTTCTCGCAAATAGCTCGATGAAGCCATCATTGCTGCGAAGACATTTGGAAACAAAACATCCGCAGCGCGTTGACAAACCTATAGATTTTTTTGTTCGAAAAAAGAAAGAGTTGGCTTCTTCGAAAAAGTCTATGAAAACCGTCTTTGTCAGGGTATTTTGAACACCCTGTATACGTAGTAGGTAATTTTGTTTGTAGTTCTATGTACTTAGTTAGATTCCGTATATAATTTTTTTTTTGTGTGGTCAAATGATGTTTTATAGTAAATTTGTTTTAACGTGTGTAGCGAGCTTTAGGGATGGCAGGTGTATGGTGAGCTTTAGATTCTTTGTTTGTGAAATTATTATTCCGAAAATTTAGGTTGTTTTTCCGTATTATTTTCGTTTATTGAATATTGATTAACGCTTATTTGTAAATAGTAGTTTATAAATTTAAATAAGGTTTATTTCGTTTGATTTCCGAAAAATATAATAGAAAATTAAGTACGTTAAATAAATAGTATAGGTTTATCTGTGTATGATGTGATTGTCGCGACAAAAGTCGCTTAACTTCGGTTGTCCGGATGAATACTGAGTATGTTGGTTTTGATTGATAGAGATTGCATGTGGGCCTTATTGTTCGTACTTTAAGGTAAACATACAGAGGCTGTACAGGATACTTATGCTGACGTGTAGTTTTTGAAAATTTACCGAGTCCTTACGGACGGAAACGAATTTGTGTATCGTGGTACTAAATTTTCCCCTTCCGTTTTTTTAATTGGTGGAATTAAAGTAGATAAGATTTTTTATGAGTAGTGGTATGTAAAATCCAAAATGGAAATTGTTAATAATTTTTGGGAGTCTAAGACAGATCACGCTTTCGAGTAGTTGTACGTTGCCGCTTGTGTTACGCTTTAAGGGGGTGGTTTAGAACGTTGATATTTTGAACCTTGTGGTGTTTAAGGAACGTACTTTTTGTGTAGTAAGGGTAGTTTAACTATTCCTGAAGATAACCTGTGACAAAGGGATTTATTAAAATTGTTCATCACCATAGGGTTATACCTAGTGCCGATTTCGAGTTTACGTAACATTACCTGGAGGACATCTTCGTGTTTTCTTAGTGCGTCGATGGACTTCTTGGTTTATATCGCCTTTGCGGATTTATTTAAAATCATCGTTCTTGAGTGCCACTTAATTATCGTATGAAGCGTGTGTAAAGATAAAGAAACTTTCGCTATATATATATATTAAAATTTATAGTTATTTCAACAGATTATTAAGGATTGTTAGTGGAAAATTAAAATTATTTAAAGGAACATTAAAAGCTAAAAGTTATCCAGCAATTTTGAACACTCACATTAACCTTTTAACGAGATTAAATTAAGAAATTGTTCGTGTATAACAGAATATCAGTCAACATTTTATCATCATTTCGCCGGACCAGGGAGTTTCCATTCCCGTTATAACCGATCACCTGAGTCGTATCTATCGTTGTAACACAGAGGAGGTGCTATCTAGACCCTGTAAGGTAATATAATAGTGGGCTTTATATTGAAAATTTTGAAGATTTTTGTGTGTCTCGAATTATTTTATTTGTTGATGAAGGTTGGAAAGCGGAGTTGTGTATCGTTTTTTGTGTTAACGTAAGTTGTTGTTTTAAATTTAATTATCGGAATTAATTATAGTTTTAACGCTCCGCCTTCACACTTTTTTTTTATTTTTTTTTATTTTATTAGTAAAGGGCAATCGACCCTATTGTAGTTGTGTGGATATATATATATATATATATATATATATATATATATATATATATATATATATATATATATAATAATCCACGGTTTATTTATATTTAGGTTAAACGATTTAGTACGGCGTAAGCAGATTCTGATCAGACATCCTGTCGCCTAATAAGCCTTTGTAGTTTTTTTTGTCCATACACTTTATCGTATGTTTATATTTATCCTTATTTTATTTTATTATAGCTTTGTTTTGTTTTATAAATGTGTTTTGTATTCTGTGGAAACCCTTCTGTGTTGCATACCAGTTTTTTTTTTTGCAAATTTACCGATAATTTAAGTTATAACGTAACGAAGTTAGCTTTTCTTTATTATTGAGCAATAACGTAACTTTTTGTTTCTATTTTTGAGTAATAACGTTCTTAATATTTAGTGTTTTATTTGATTTTTTTGTTTTGTTTTGATTATTAGGTAACGCCAAATTATTTACACTGAGGTGTAGTAACGTAATTTTATTCAGTGTTGATCACGCTTTTATTTGACTAGCGTGCAGTGCTTTTTGAAGCCCTATTTCAGGTTATTTTGCAGAGTTGCTGTAGCGGACACCTGAGATTGATTACGAATAGGTAAGCGCATGTTTTTTGGATGTTTAGACACGCTATGTACTCGTAATTTTGGCATGACAACCCTTATTTTTGTCTATCAAATATCCTGGCGCCCTTAACCGAACCGATTTTGACTTCATCCCCTATTTTGACTGACGTACGATTTATTATTCTGGATGTGCAAAATTATTAACATCAATCCACGACCCATACGCTGACTAGTCGAAGTAAAAAGGGGCCAATTTATCTGTAATCCCGTTCTACCACCCGTTTATACCGTTACATCTTGGCTACTAACTCTGCATATTTACGTGCGTCTTTCCTTGTGGCATATAAAATCGCAAAGACCGGAAAGTCATACAATATTGCTGAAAAATTGATTTTACCAGCTGTAAAAGATATGGTCAGTTGTGTATTGGGAGACACATTCTCGGAATTGCTGGATAAAGTACCACTTTCAAATGATACAATCGCACGTAGCATTCACGACATGATGTTCAAAATCAACTCGCGCAACGATTACAAAATAATTATTATGCAATTGAAGTTGATGAATCAACAGATATTAGTGGATTACTGAATTTACTTGGGTTTGTTAGATATGTGTATAGAAATATACGTGAAGAAGATTTTCTGTTTTGTAAGACTTTGGGGTCAACGACGAAAGGAGAAGATATTTTTAACACTATTAATGATTTTATTGAAGAACATGACATAGATTGGACAAAGTGTGTTGGTATATCGACTGACGGTGCAAAGGCCATGACAGGAAGAATATCTGGACTAATATACAGGATTAAAAATCTCGCTCCTGAAGTCAAAAGTATGCATTGTGTATTGCACAGAGAAGCATTGGAGAGCAAGAAAATGCCCAATGATTTAAAAACAACACTTTCAGAGGTCGTAAAAATAATAAATTACATAAAAGCGCGTCCGCTAAATTCAAGACTTTTCGCATTATTATGCCGAGACATGGGTAGTGAACATGTTTCATTACTGCTACACTGTGAAGTACGCTGTTTGTCAAAATGCAGAATATTAGCTCGTTTTGTTGAAGTTCGTCACGAAATCTATTTATTTGTGAAAGACAGTGACTTCAACCTTAAATTCCGATTTGAAAATGAAACCTGGCTTAAAAGATTAACCTATTTAGCTGACATTTTTGCAAGGTTCCACGTGCAGTGTATTCACTGTGCAGGACAAAATAAACGCACTTATAAAAAAAATAGATTTTTGGAAAACTTGCTTGGGATCAAATATCTTTGAATGTTTTCCTCTTTTGCATGAATTTATTACGACGTGGATTCCGAAATAAGGGCTGAAATTGTTCTTCATCATTCTCAGCTCTCCGACGAACTGAAAAGGTATTTTCCAGATATTGATAATGCTAAAGATGGCTGGATTCGTAACCCATTTGTGGTCTCGATGGAGAGCATAAATTCTAGTTTGAGTATTAAGCAACAGGAGTTATTATTAGAAATGTCCGTAGATGAAACTCTGATTTAAAAAGGATGTCTTTGATAGATTTTTGGGCTGCTAGACAGGAAGAGTATCCCGAACTCTCACGTAAAGCGGTGAATTTTCTTTTACCCTTTGCTACAACATACTTATGTGAGAGTGGGTTTTCACACCTGGTCTTGATAAAAACGAAATACAGAAATCGACTTGATACCGAGTCAGAATTAAGGTTAAAATTGTCCAAAATTATCTTTAAAATTGACTCAATTTGCGACAAGAAACAGGCCCACCCATCACATTAATATTAAACGGATATTTCTTTTGACAATGTATTTGTTACTTTTTATTGAAATAAAAACCTTATTTTCTTCAACAGTCAATTTTATTATTTTCTTGTGGGGTTAATTAGTTAAGCGTTAAGGGGTTCGCTGTCATCTGGAAACTTTAACAGGGGTTCGTGGAGCCAAAAGTTTGAGAAACCCTGGTCTAGATAATTCGAGAAATAGAAATATAAGTTTTTTACTGAATTTATACCCCAATAGTTGTAGTTTTTATTATGATTTATTGCTTTTATAAAAATATTGCACTGGAAAGTTGTAAAAAATAACAAAAATAGTAAAATTTACGAACCTCTTCAACTTAAGTAGTACTGTCACATTCACTTTGTAACAATTATTGACAAAATCGAAAAAACAATAAAGATTTTTCAACTTTTTATTGCTTATATACTACAAGTGAATCAGTGAAGCTCAACAAGCTTATCAGTCTATCTAATCAATTCATTAAAAAAAATTGTTTATAGATAACCGATTCATTGGAGAAAAATTATGGTTATGGTTAGTGATATTTAATTCTAATTTCATTTTTTAATAAGCAATTAAAAGGATTTACAAGCAACTTATCAACACATCGTGGCATGATCACGGCACATACGCATATCATGTGACGCTATTTAGGCGAATGCTGGGGTTGTAACTTCCGTCTCAGACCCCCAAGTCCGCTCCTTCCGATCTTATTCTAACGGTACCTATCCTCCATCCCATCAAGCATACATACTTCATATATGTATGTATGAAAAATCTGTAATACTGGAAGGCTTGCAAAAATAATTCCGTGGACATGTGAAGCAATATACAGTAAGCTGAATATCTTCAGGTATGTACAGTGTGTTCATTATTAATTGTCTCACTTTTAAAAGGCTGGAAAATATTTATTTTTTGAGATAGAGGTGTCATGAAAAAAGGAATTTGAATGGTTATCCCCAATGTTTTATATGGTTCGATTTTCAAGCAGACGACATAACCTAACTTTTTTTCAATAAGACAACCTGCATATTTTACGATATTCGGATAGATATTTGTTTCTGATTCCAAATATATATCATATGAAGCACTTATCTTTTAATACTTTTGCTGTAATTGGCATATTGACATATTACGTCTTTCGTCTATAGAATAATAATAGAACAGCGGCACTTGCCGCCATCATGGATTTTTGTGACCTGGGATACTTTAACTTTCACTTTTTTTTATATGCCTACGTGGGGGATCGTATTTTTCACCCCCTATGGGATCTTTTCGGAGGCCATTTTCAACCCTTGATGGAATTTTCGCCCTAATGAAAGCCCTTTTGGTTGTGTTAAGAACTTTTTTGTCAGTTCACTCCTTTTTTGTATGGCTTCTTTTCGGGAGTCATTTTTAACCCCTTGATTGCATTTTCACCCTAATTTGGTTGTATTAAAAGCCCTTTTGGCAGTTCAACCCCAGGAAGGTAGGCAAATGCATGCGCATACAATGTTCTAATAAGAGGCTCTAATGCAAACTTGTAAGACAGCTATAAGAACCTGTGTTAGGCCTGCGCCTTCTTGTCGTGGCCCCCTTGGCGGGAAATTTTAAATAAGGGGGCTCTAATGCTAACTTGTAAGACAGCTATAAGAACCTGTTAGGTCTGCGCCCTCTCATCGTGGCCCTCTTTTTGCGAAACTTGAATTTGCTTGTTGGGCCATCCAGTGGTGTATGGACTAATGAATATTTTTTCTGTAATAAAGGTAACGTCACTTAGCGATAGGACTAATTAGGGTTTGTTTGTCGCGCCATCTAGTGATGTATAGACTAATGAACATTTTCTACAATAGAAGTTGATCATGCACGTCTCTCTCTCGACTCTTTGTCAAACAAACAGATCAGATCAATCAATCAATCAACTAAATCAATCTCAATAAAAACCAGATCGTACCTTCCAGTTTACGAAAACCAACTCACTTCAAAAATGCTGATTTGGTTTAATTAATTACTGCTTGCCCGCTCAAAATCAGCCAGTGTTCAAAATACCAAATTGCTACAACGGAAATAAAAGACAAAAGGTTTTCACGGTTTATTATTACATGCGAATCAATAACTACGAAGTTTAAAACCAACAAATACGTACCGCATAATGCCATTAATTAATTTATTAAAAAATAGCGTAACACTCACACCTTTATCTAATTAACTAAACAAATGGGTAGAGATCGATTAGAATAAGAGCTGATGCAGATTTGGTTGGTTTATGACAGCCTCTTCCTATAATAACACATTAAAATCTATATTGGCATTTTTGTGAACAATAGCAAGTAAAATATGAATTAAAAATAATAAACATACCTTCAACTTTCGACTGTTCTAATAATAACTGTTTTGGAGAACTAAACTAAATCTTGAAATATTTTATACAGTTTACTAAACCCGTTTTGTGTTTTTACTTATGAATAGTAGATATAAAACTGGCTATTGGTTTCTCCCATCATTACGTAATTTGTAGAATGTAAATATACATTCTAATTATCTCAATCACCTTACTGCAACTCGTATTTACCTTCCCATTTCGAAGACCTTATAGCCACCTTATAAGAATTTATATAAATCGATATTTTGTTATTTACAACATCCATTTAAAATATATCACCTATATGATAAAACTTTTTTTATGGAACGCAATTATTATTATTAAACAGTTATACAACTTCATTTTATATGAGCTGGAAAGTAGCAATGTGGCGTCAACATCATGTTAATTAATGTGTTTACAAATATTTTAAAATTTTTCTGCTGCAAAAAATACATTAAGGTCTAAATATTAGACGAAATAATAATAATCATTTCTACCCTAATGCAATAGCGCTTTTTTTATACAGGCAGATTCTCTATCTAAGTGATCAGCACCTATACATTCGAAAAACTTACGACTGATTTATTTGTATGTTCAAATACTTACACACACACGCACACATAAAAAAATAAATTAATGAGCGGGAATTAAGTGAGCAGGTAATTAGACATTATAAATTAGATATACATCAAACTGTTTGTTAATGCACGATGCGCGTGTTGGTTTTAGTAAATATTTAAAAGACAACAACAAAATAGGATTATCTTGATGTAAAAAGATAAGCACGGTAAAACAGTAGAATATACTTGTGATTGCAGATTTTCTTTCACCGAAAATTTTTCTATTATCCACGCCTCTCTCTCTTCTTACGGAACTCTTGATTAAAACAACTAAACTACTAAAAACGCTTTTATTTCTCAGAGTAGAATGGTTTAAAAACAAGCATTATACAGTAATTTGGTTATCTCATCATTTATAACTAAACATGAAGTGAAAAACTTATTTACCAAATCAACCATTGGTAAATTATTTCTCATTCTAAAATACAAGAACCTAGCGGGGTCGTCCAAAGGAATCAAAATATTCCCCGTTGCCATTCTCGTCAATGTAGATAGCAGTCCAATACTGACCTGGTTTGTTTCTGGATCCGTATTCACAATAATTGCACAAGGTCTTGGTGCGTGTCGCGGTAGCTGATTAGAAGCACATACAAGTCGAAACACATTCTTGTGGCTGGGGATCGATTTAAAACATTTCAACACTTGTACCGCATACATCTTTGGCGTTGGTATGTGCCCAGTCTTGCAGTAGTAATGCGTTTTCCAGGGCGCACATAGGCTCCTCGATCTTATGGTTTAAACAACTATACGTCTTTGCCTCCTTTTTCAATTTTTTAATCGATGGACAGCCAGTTTGGTACAAGTTTAGTATTGATCTGTTAAGGAATCTTAAAAACTGCTGTTTTTCACTACCCTTAACGTGAATTTTGTTAAATGGCAGGAGAGTTCTTATCAGCTCCTCTTGGAAATCGTTGTAGGGCATATACCCTGACCACCATTTCACGTCGTGATATTTATCCTCTAAATACCTTATCTGCCTTGACAACGGCTTTGTTATAAAATAATGTCGAGGTGGCTGTATCAGCATCAGCAGTAACGAACCATGATCTGTAATCACGGCAATTTCTTTCGGTATGAATTCGTTATCATATAGGTAAAATTTTGTCGTGGTCGGAACTTGTTCGTGGGACTTCGTGTATTGTCGTGGTACCCTTGGCGGATAATTTGAACTTGTATTATAATAAGGGGCCTAATGCTAACTTGTAAGACAGGTGTAGGGCTGCGCAACTTGCTCTCGGGGCTTTCCCCCCTGGTCCCTTGGCGGGAAATTTGAATTTGAATTTAAGTCTCTGCAGGTTATGGATGGAAATATGAATTTGTATTGTAATAAGGAGTATAGTGTTAACTTGTAAGACAGATGTAGGGCTTAGCAATTTGCTCTCAGGTCCTCGCCCCTCGAACAAAAATTTTGGTTGTGCGTGTGAGTAATTGGACATACAAATAAACTAGTCATAAGTTTTTCGAATGTATAGGTGTTGATCGCTTAGATAGAGAATCTGCCTGTATAAAAAAAGCGTCATTGCATCAGGGTAGAAATGATTATTATATATTAAAATATTTGTAAACACATTAATTAACACGATGTTGACGTCTCATTGCTACTTTCCAGCTAATATAAAATGAAGTTGTATAACTGTTTAATAATAATGCATTCCATAAACACGGTCTTGTCATATAGGTGAAATATTTCAAATGTATGTTGTAAATAACAAAAAATCGTTTTATATAAATTCATATCATACCAACCAACTCTGCATCAGCACTTATTCTACTCGATCTCTGCTCATTTGCTTACTTAATTAGGTGTGCGTTACGCTATTTTTTAATAAATTTATTAATAGCATTATACGGTACGTATTTGTTGGTTTTAAACTTCGTAGTTGGCATTTTGAACAGTGGCTGATTTTGAGCAAGCAAGCTGTAATTAATTAAACCAAATCAGTATTTTTGAACTGTAAGTTGGTTTTCGTAAACTGTAATGTATGATCTGGTTGATATAGTTGATTGATTGATATGATTGATTTGTTTGTTTGAGTAAGGACCGAGAAAGAGACTTCTATTGCAGAAAATGTTCATTACACTACACAGCACTAGATGGCGCCACAAACGAACCCTAATTAGTCCTACCGCTAAGTGACGCTACCTTTATTACAGAAAAAATATTCATTAGTCCATACACCACTAGATATCCCTACAAGCAGATTCAAGTTTCGCAAAAAGGGGGCCACGACAAGAGGGCGCAGACCTAACACAGGTTCTTATAGCTGTCTTACAAGTTATCATTAGAGCCCACTATTAGAACATTGTATGCGCACTCATTTGCCTACCTTCCAGGGGATGAACTGCCAAAAGGGCTCTTAATACAACCAAATTAGGGTGGAAATTCCATCAAGGGGTTAAAGAGTGGACTGACAAAACGGTTCTTAACACAACCAAAAGGGCTTTCATTAGGGAGAAAATCTCATCAAGGGTTGAAAATGGCCTCCGAAAAGGAACCATAGAGGGTGAAAAATACGATCCCCCACGTGGGCATATAAAAAAGTGAAAGTTAAAGTGTCCCAGGTCACAAAAATCCAAGATGGCGGCAAGTGCCGGTGTTCTACAAATAATGCATAAGTATTTGGTTTTTTGAAACTTAAAAACACATCATGATACTTAAGAAATGACGTTCAAATTGACTCAATTGAATGGCATGAAACATTAGTTACAAAACAAAAGCCTGCAGTTTTAGGGTAATTTGTTTTCCCTTAACCACTACAGCGATCTATCTGAATGTAAGGATCTATTTATGCAAATTACAGCAACAGTATTAAAGATAACTGCCTTATACTATATATATTAGAAGAATGAGGCAACCTGAGGAAATGACATCATACTGGTGGGGGATCTGGGGCGAGGTCGGCTTCTTTTCGGAGGCGTTTTTCAACCCTCGGGTGTGGTTTCGCCCCTAATTATTCAACCCCTGGGGTTGGTTTTTCCCCTAATTAAGATCCTTTTATCTCTAATTAAGGCCCTTTTAGCAGTATTAAAAGCCTTTTTGGCGGTCTAACCCCCCTGCTTAGGGGTGTTGGATACCCCTAGGGTGTGATCTAGCGGCCATTTTGTCTGCGTTAAGGTGAGGGTTTAAGGTCCTTATGGCTTCATTAAGGTTTGACTATGACTAGACCACACCCATTTCCTTTTACCTTATTGGCTCGCGTAAGCCCCACCCCTTTGCTGACTTCTGATTGGTCCTTACTACTCAGCAGCTGTGCTCTGATTGGAGGTTTAATTCTCTGCATTCTGATAGGTTATGGCTGGGAAATTTGAATTTGTACTCTGATAAGTGGGCCTAATGCTAACTTGTAAGGCAGGTGTAGAGCTTTGCAACTTGCTCTCGAGGCTTCGCTATCTTGTCGTGATCAGATCTTGTTCGGGGGGGGGGGGGCTTCGTGCATTGCCGTAACACTAATGACAGGAAATTTGAATTTGTATTATAATAAAGGGGCCTAATGCTAACTTGTAAGACAGGTGTAGGGCGTCACAACTTGCTCTCGGGGCTTTGCCCCCTTGTCGAGGTCCCATTGGCGGAAAATTTTAAATTTGTATTTAAATCTCTATATTCTGATTGGTTATAGCGGGAAATACCAATTTGTATTCTAATAAGGGGTCTAATACTAACTTGTAAGACAGGTGTAGGGTTTAGCCACTTACTCAGAGGCCTTCGCTCCCTTAACAAAAAATTTGAATTTGTTTGTGGCGCCATCTCGCGATATATTTTTAAAGGTACATACAGGTCCCCTGTAATGGTTATGGTGGGAAATTAGAAGTAAGGAGTCTAACACTTCCTCAGTCATTATTGCTTTTAATTATGAGTCATAATTACTCTTAAATACAACAATTAAAGTAGTAAAAACTTTTTTTTATTTATCAAACACACGCATCCGAATGGTAATCCTGTAGTATCGTCTTGTTGTAATGGAACCATCTAGAATTCTTCTCTAGTAAACGTAAATGATATCCTTGCGGCGGCCGTCCAAAGGAATCAAAATACCCGCCGTCACCATTCTCGTCAATGTAGTTAGGACAAAGGCCATTAAACAGTAACCGTTGGGTTAACCGCTTCTCGATATATCGTTGCACTCATTCAAAAAACCAATACCCATACTAGAGAATAAGGTGTGATACGCCCTTACATATAATCCATGGGTGCATAGTCTGGTTGTAAGGCTTTCGAAGGAATTTGTTGACCGTCAATATATAATGACAAGTAGTTAATATTGTTGTGATGAAAATTGAACAGGTTTGAGGGGTTATCATCCCAGGAAGACATTATCCAATGATTTTCACTGTATGCCCGTAGGTATAGTTAACACTTTTACGTCTGTCCTTGTAACAGGGTATTTTGCTGCAGTTCCTTCTAAGGCTTTAGCGTGAGTAATTAGAATGGTGAGTTTGATTCATACGTTTGACCAGTAAACTAGCGTCCATAAATAGCGTCTTGTAATTTGAACCTAGTGCTGAATGGTGAGTTTGATTCGCATACGTTTGACCAGTAAACTAGCGTCCATAAATAGCGTCTTGTAATTTGAACCTAGTGCTGCCATTAGGATAAAAGGATAAATTTCTTGATCGTACAAATTTAGCCTTAACTCAACCACTTATAAGAAATTTTTCTTGATTAACCAAATCCGAGTGCACGTGACCAATCATCTCAATGTGTTTGCTGGTTGTTGCAAGTACTTGATGCTTTTAGAAGCCATTATTTGCGTGGCCCAGCGTATTCATCTGTCTCGCAGTATCATTGTGCTATAAGGTGCAACAGGGATGTGTGGACTCAATTTAACAACGTTTCGATATATGAGCGGTAGGCGTAGGTGTTGTTTGGTTGTGACACCATCTTCTGATTTAAGTAAACCTTGACTTGCGAGAAAAGTGAATGCATCCAATAGTTTACTGGTGCTACATCATCTGCGTCAGTAATCGGTGTATCATCTTGCTTTAGAACTTTAGCTTTGGTATACAACATGGTCTGACTTAAATCTATGTAATCATTTCCATTTCTTGTCACTGCAAATTCTATTGGGGCGTCATCACTGAGAGCTGATAAGGGCTTGCAAAACATCCATTCACCACTATCGATACTTGTCTGCGTCGAAGGTAAAGCGAACAAATCCAATTCAGACTTGACGCATTCACACGAGGGTGCATATAAAAAAGCCATTATCTTGAAAATATATCGTCCTGAGTAGTTTTCTTCTTCTTATTAGCAACAGCTCTCATCAGAGATTGGCTATTATCGGTCAGACGTACTCTTTTATAGCCCGAATCCTCCATCATTTTATCGATTTTCTCATCGGCTTTACGCGTAAGGTTTCTACCCGCTTCGCGAAATCTCTCTTGAAACGATTCCTTAATAGGTAGTTACTTTTTGACATCACCGATGATATGGTACTCGCCCTTAGAGCTTCTTTTCCAATAGCCTTTGCACCAGACCTAAATAAATGTATTATACTTCTAAATGTGCCTCCTAACCAACTTCCTATACCATACCCACGCTTATATGGCGCACCTCTGTAAATAGACCCGATACCGTTACCGGCCTGATTCATACAATATTGTTGATGATAAGGACAACCATTATTTTACTTTCTTAAAATGTAGCTTCAGACACGACGTTCCAAACTCAAATGGCATTGCTGCACCCGTATCTGTTTTTATATTAATCTCGATGTTTTCAAATTCCCGTGTCATTACCGGTATGTAGTGTGCAGGCGAAAAAACCACATCTTTATGACCCCCGTAAGCATAGTTTTCTGAAGTGATGTTTATTATACGCATAAGCGGAGATAAAACATCACCCACAATTTCAGGTTCAACGATGTCACAGTAAACGAACATCTGCGTTGATTATCCTATCCTTATACTAGCGGGGTGCGGGGGTATTGGTTCCATAGCTATGTTCTGATCCGAGCGATAACCCAACTGTAAGGCTAAACGTTGTAAGAAGCCGAACGAGAACGAGGTTTTTAATTTCGTAGTGACACACTTAGTAAAACTTATGGTATTCGATTGTTAACAATTTACTCATGGTTATTTACCTCGTTGGCAATGTCTTCTATGTTGGCATAATTCCCTGAAGCGAAAAGTAGCACACAAAAACCGTCCTCAATATAACTGATTTTCTCGCTGTCGTGTTGGAAATGTGATACAGCCTTTTTTATTATAGTGTCTAACACGTACTCGTTCCCTGGAGGTGACTCGGTTCTATAATAAATTAAATTGTCTGTCGCACTTACAGCTACAAATGAGCAAGGGTACTGAATTTCCGATATGAACCCGTTAATCTTATTCGTTTTGGCAGTTGTGTAATAAAACTTGACGTCATATTGTCAGGAAAATACGTCATGGAACTATTACTTAATAAGGTAATAACTCCATTTTATATATCTCTCAGCTGCGAAGGTAACACCCAACTATTAAATTTGTCACTGTATCCGCGTCACTTGATAAGGTATTGTTTATGTCGCCCACGGCCCTTCTTTGCCAAAACCTTATCGACTTTGAATAGGGCATCTCTATCAACCGTAACATCTTGCAATTCCTCCTCGTAAAAGGTACCCTCAACAGGATCTTGATTAAGATCGATTATACGGTAAACTGGTGGTCTTCTTCACTGAACTAATTGTAAAAACCTCCTCGTTTATATTTAGGTTGACGTGTTGAGGCTAAGCCTTTCGCATACAGGTTACGCCACACATCCAAAATGTTTTCATCGTTTACAGCCGCCTGTTGTAAGCAGTCACAAGTTTTTGGAGTACGTCAATATACCTGTAGAAATTTTTGTAGGTGAAATAACGCCATATTTTTGTTTTCAATGTTTTATTAAACCTTTCAACTACAGATGCTTTTACATCGTGGTTATTTGTTTAATAGAAAGTGTTACCCGTAAACCCTGTCGGATGCGTGGGATTATGGTATACAGCATCCATGTTATGTTCGCCAATTATCCCAATCTAGTGAGTCTTCTTCTTCGAGAGGATCTTCTCGTTGTCTCCCGCGATTCGATATCAGCATCGTAATTCTCACCTACAGTTGTGAGGGTCCGTTCAAAATTAGGTATTACAGCAGCATCGTCACGTCTTCGCGCATTTCCGATAAACTCTCGTCGTATATTTATTTCTTTAATGCACGTCGCAAACTGTCGCCAACCGTGTGATTTGTAGTTTTTCGTTGTCTTAGCGTTTCGTGAACCAGATCGATAATATTGGAATGAGGGATGATCTCGTCTCTTATTGTGACACTACCCATTTTATCTCAAAATACATCACTGTTCGTATTCAGTACACGTAGGAGGCCTCACCTTTCTTCTTATATGAAGTTCTTAGTGTTGATACTATATCGTCGTCTGCAAGGACCTTGCGTTTCGATGAATCATCATCATCGCTGATGGTTATGCTAGCAAGTTGATGTAGTTGATTGGAAAAGTGTAGATATCTTTGAAAGACTTGGTTGTACTGCTGCCATTTGTCGTAATCAGTCATTTTGGCTTTTAAAACTTTATCCATATCGTTGCCCAGCTACGCTAAAATGTTGTTTTGTGTGACGTCTGGAGCCTGCAAGCATTGTATAAAGTGCAATAGTAGAATAACCATCTTCTTCAGATTGTCGTCCACGGTTGTTATTGGAACAGATTGCCTAGAATACCTCCATGCAATGGTCCTGGCAAGAGTGGTAGAAATGCACCGCCCTTCTGTACAAGAAACTGCTTCTTCCTTTTTATAGGTTCACCTCTTAAAGTGTGCTTATGTTGAGAGAGTCGACGCTTCTGATCAGCTGACAGCGGTACACGACCTTTTAAAATGGTGTGTGCACACTCGCAGATACATTTCACCTGCTTACTATCCAGGCATTTCAGTAAAGCGTCACGTTGACTTTTACTTAATCTGACTAATGCGTAGAGGATATCTGTGTTTTTGGTTAAAACGTCAGCCATCCTATACGATGTGATCTTTATGACTGTGCGGTTTAAACCCTTTTTTAGCTATATACCTTACAAATGCCTTGATTCCCGAACATATTTGTTCTATAGCGTAACAAGTCTGGCGTATTCTGTTTTAAATCGAACAATAAATATCCGTGTGGATCTGAAGTGGCATCCTCTAACAATTTTGGGTCGTCTGGTAAAATCTGCCTTGCTATAACTGAGATCTATCACATGGATTCTTAAACAAGATTATGTAATGGGCATTAAGCGAAATATCTCTGTCCGCGTCCTTGATGAAATATGTTTTGTATTAAGAAAAACACGCTTAGGTTTCTATGACAGCGCTTTGTAAAAATATCCACCACCGAACCGTTAGTTTCTCGCATTAGATCGTCAATTATTATTAAGATCGGCTTTTCACCGTCAAACTGTTTCATATCAGGTAAAGCCTTCTGAAATTCCACTGCGATGTCTATGAATAAAGGCTGCCATTCGCTGTAGAACCAGATAATTTTTTTAAATATTCTATCGCAGATAGTTTTGATATTTTTTAGAAATTCCACGATAAAATACGATTTCCCGCAACCCGATGGGCCTGCAACTATTGCCCTCCATCTTGAAAGTCAAAACGGTACCAATGGGCATTACGTCAGCAGCCTCTCTTAAATACCCAAGAATCAGTGGGAACCGGTATAACTTACTTTTATCATTTTTAACTTTTAATATAAAAACGGCTTTTTGTTTTCTAGAATATAAATATAAAAATTATTTACCATCACATAACTAGTTAATTAACAGGTTTATAATTCCGTGGTGAAAGTTTATCGAGATTATGTGGGAATGACAACTTACACGTCTTTATCTAATTAGATAATTATAGGTTTTCCCCCAGACGTTATACACGTAATGACTAGTTTGTTATTGATTTATCAAAAGTAGAATGAATGACGACCCGATAGTCTTTACAATGCATAGTTAACTATAATCATTTTCTTTACGTAACTGGCTAATTAACAGTTTTAATAGCCTAGTGAAAGTTTGTCATTACTTTAACAAAATTTGGAAATAATGGTGACTTGTACGTCTTTATTTAATTAGATAATTACTGGTTTCTCACAGACGTTAGAATCGTAGTTGAATAGTGAAAGTTTGTTATTGTTTTATCAAAATTGAGTCTGAATGCTAACTTCGCCGACTTTGCAATACGTTGTTATCCATAAATTCTATATTTATTTTTAGAAAGTTAGCTAATTAGGGGAAACATTGTTTACGCTACTTGTTTTTTCCGGCTACTTAGGCGAATGCTGGGGTAGTATTTTCCCCCTCTGAACCCTAACTCCCTTCCTTCCGATCCTATCCTGACCACACCCATCTTTAATCCCACCATGCATATATACGTAATGTATGTATGTATGTATGCTGGGAATCCATGATTGTGGCTGAAGGAGCTCGGAAAGCTCGAGTAGCCGCCCTCCCCATGGGGAGGGAGTGAAATATGTGGCCCTTTCCTTTCCTATTGCGTAACGACCTTGCTTTAGCTTTTGCTTCTTTTATTTTATTCACTCGTGCAGTTTTTAATGCTGTGCTATAATTACAGATATGGATTTAATTACGCTAAACCCCACGTTTTTTTAAAATATTAATGACCTGGAGATCGGTGTTGAATACAAAATACTCAATCTTGGCCTCGTAACAGCAAAATATGGTGAAAGGGTTACTGCGGAACTGGCAGAGTTTAAATGCATACTACCTGAGCGTTTCTACATATTTTTCAAGGCCGAGGACCAGCGCATAAACCAGTTTAATGAGCAGCTGATGATTAAAGACATTTCATTAAGTTCTTGAGAACCAGCAGGGAAAACTACAAATTTCACATTCAAGTAAAAAATGGTATTATAAAATTACTTTGTTTTGTGTTATTGGTTTAATAAATTTTTGTTTCGTTGTACATGAGATTAATTTGGTAGTTATTGACTTGAACGACAGAGATTTAATTATCACTCATAATCAAAACAAAACGATTGCGATACATTGTGGCTCATAATTAATACCAATATATATTGTACATAACAGTGGTTTGAGACCCTGATGCATACGGCGGACATTAAAACCTAGTGTTAGACTCCTTACTTCAAATTTCCTAAGCTATACTAGCTTAGACTGTTCCGGTGTACACATGGGTATATTTCGGGCAGCTCTTTCGATTACACTATGGACGGAGTCTCCTTCGTTTTGCGTGTGGCCTTTTTCTAGGTAGATGTCTAATTTTTATCTGATATTTTTGCGGCAAGTAGTTGTACAGGGAGTAATAAACTCTTTTATTCCGTTTTCTGCATGTGTAGTGATATACAAGAGTAAACAGCTACCAATGTGGAATTTCATTCCACATATAACAGTTGCATTTCTTCCTAGCTGGTTTAAACACTGTAAAATTATACACAGATAACTTTAGTTTATAATACTATAGCCCAACGTTAGTTTTAGGGATCGGCAATACCTGTTGCGAGGTCAAACACGGTACAGCAACCTTACCCGTATTTTCAATAGCTCTTTGCTTTTCTAACTGTTTAATTTTCCTTGCTGCGATTTTATATTTAATGTGAGTGCGATATTCTTCATCTAGTGATATTTTTCTGCTGCAGAAGTGTCGTGTTTGTGGCAAATATCGCAAAGATCCTTCTTTGGCTGGAAAAACGAAAGATTAAAATCTGTATTAAAATCGTTCTGTGCATGGATTCATTGACTGGATTCATGTTATTAATATCTTGACAATACTCAGGTACAACTCATGCATCTTAGTGGTAAATACTTGCGAGAAGTTTTTGTCTGCAATAGTGGCTTTCTACTGTATCAAATAAGTAGATGTGGTCTTTAACAGTTTGTTTTGCAGATTCGGCAATGAGAGTGTTCTTAGTTGCTTTTCCTTGTCGATCTTCAGAAACAACACCTGAGGTTCTAGTTTTCTGCAAAACTGTTTTATCTACTTGTGCACGGATTGCCAGCATATTTAAGAAAAAAGTTTTGCAAATTTGCACGTTAGTTCCACTTTTGGGAAGATAGTAAGTCAAACCAAAATTTCGCCTGCTCTTTTCATCCGTATCGGATAATTCACAATCCACTCCATTAGTTTCTTCTATATCTATAACAGTATCTGGCTTTTTGTTTCCACATACTGTAGTTCTAGCTTTACAGGCCCTAGTAACATACTTTGAAATGAAGTCCCGTTGGCGGTTGATATCTCCTAAATCCCAGTACCCTTTAAATATAAGACTTCTTTCCTCTTCATTAATTTTTTGCACACACTTAATTCTACAATTAACTTTGCATGGTTTCTTTCCTTTCCAATTGATGTACTCGTGCCCTTTATTTCTCGCTGTTTTAATCATTGTTCTTTTCCAAGTACGTTTCATTCTGTGCCTCTTCCTAGAATTTTTAGGTTTGTCATCATTCGTCTCAGAATTTGTACCTGACTCTTGATTACTTTGAAAATTGAACTGTCTCTTTTTATTCCTGACACTCTTTAGGGTCGAAGTTAGGATTGCTGTCTTGATCATCGCTTTGGAATGGATCCATGTCAGATGATAGATATAAATCTTCTTCAGCAATACATGTTGTGCTGCACCTTCCAGATTTTGCTTCTGTTTCTAAAGCATCTGGAAAGGAAAGATTCAAACAGTTAAAATTAATTATCTGTCGAAAATAATAAAGCTTACATTGTGTGTCCTTATTTTAAATTTCGAAAAATAAGAATACTAATGTTAATGTTTAAGAAGTTGTTTTTAATCTCGCGGTGATATAGTACTAAGGTGGTTAAAAGCTATATTAAAAATGCTAGTCCCTAGTTCATTAAGAGGACGTCATGTCATTTCACTACTAGAGCCCAACGTACTATAGTTTGGATCACCATTTTGTGTCACTGTAGTTTCTAGAAAAAAAGTTGCTGAATTATGTTCACAATTCGTCAGTGATTTGCAATTCATGATTCATTTCAAAATATTTTGTTAAAAATTGCAAAGAGAGCAATTCATTATGTTGGTATGTTCAGATTGTACTTATTTTATAAGGCTTGAAATATTTTGGGCTCGAATCCGTTTTTGTCCACATAAAGCCCCCTCGTATGTTGTGTTTTTATAAGCTTCGAAATATTTATGATACCATCATTTGATCAGATGTTATTAAAGTTTTATATGTTTTGGTACCTTTTAACACGAAAAAGTTATAAAATTCGCCCTTTTTGTAGAAAACGCAAAAAAAATTACAGCATTTCCATAAAAACGTATTTGTTATTGTTTCTAATAATGAGACAGCAGTACTTACATTGTTTCTTTAAATTTAAAAAATATAACTGCCGTAATTAATAATTGTTTTCATTACTAACCTACCATGCAATTTGCCTCCTAAATCAACATTAAAAAATATTGTCTCTTCTAAAACGATAGTGAAAAATTGAAAAATTTATTTGATTTATTGAAGCAAATTACAAATCAGGATGTGGATATGTGATTCAAATAAACAAATTAAATTGAATGAAATTCTGGAAATACATGTTTCTGAGCTAAATTGCGTTCAGATATTGGCTTTAAATGAAGAGTATAATTGGGCCTCAAGATAAACAAATAATTATGAAAGAAATATTGTTATTCTCACTTACCGGCAGTCGTCTGGTGCAGAATGTCCAGTATTTGTTTTCCTCTGTAGCTCATTATACACACCTATGACACTACACAACACTAGCTGATCGTTCTATAGAACAGCTGGCATGTTTGCAACGAGTTTTAACAAGTCATTCTGCAGACTCTGCACTGATTTTATATCCAGTCTACGGCAGAACTAGTTTATGTCCTCTACAGATTTTCATATCGACATTCTGTGTCAGAATAAGTATAAGTCCTTATTGTGCTGGACATAGGATATCTGTTACGAGCAGAAAAAGCCTAATTCCTCTAATAGATCAAATATAGTTATTCTAATGTACATCAGGATACTTCTGCGCTAAAAATTATATATCAAGAGATTGACATAGGTCATTTACATATCTTAGGATAATTCTTATGCAAAAATTATGATGGTTTTGAATATAGGCTCATTTGAAATTTAGACCGTACATGATTACTAATCAACAGTGGACTTAGATTAGTATTACGTCTGATCCACAACACCTTACCCTACCAATATCTACCTCGATCATGCTTTCAACTCGCCATAGATAAGGCTCCAATCTGAATATGTCTATAAATTTTTCAACCACTTGATTGCACTTTCGGCTTGACCTGATAAATTAGACACTACACTCTGGGTAAAACACAGTAGATCACTACAGTAAACACAACAGACGCTTTCAGTATCTAGCCACAACTGAACTGTAACCTGCACAGGTATACCGGGGATCCCAACATACATACTCCGATGGCGTGCCTGTGCAGGTTGAAAGAATTGAATTGACATTCTTCTCCAGTCACCTGTGCAGCTCACTATGCCTGCAGAGTCTTGACTGGAGTAGCTGGCTACACGCTCCAGTTTGCCTCTGCAAGTAAACATGTCTGGTAAACCCTAATGTGTATGCTGGGCCATACTAATCTAACCTTGATGAAAGTAAATCTTGTCAAGTATTTGTTTGTTAAATAAGCCTATATGTAAAAATATCTATGTTATTGATACAACTAAATAGAATTATTTCATCTTTAGTTCATTAATTAGGAAATATACTTTCTAGAACACCATACTTTATTTGTGTAGTATTAGTAACATGGAAAAACTGAAACTAACGTTTTATAGTTCGATAAAAAAAAAAGATAGAAATTCTTATTAATGAACTAAACTATATAAAAAGATACATAAAATACATATATAAACTTATACTTAAGAGCTATTTCTAAATAAATCAGAAGTCTAAAATCTCCATAAACATTTAAACAGGAAGCAAAAAAAAAATGCATTCACAGGCCTCGACATGAAACATGAAACTTTTTATAAACATTATAAAAAAATACTATATTACTTAGTATCAACACACAGCCAAATATATACACAGAATGTTGTCAAAATGGTTCTATTAATAAGGAAAGTTACCACTATTCTTTGCTTTATTTAAGGCACAGTCCCTCAAACAGAGAAGATAAATTATCGTTTTTACTTTCAGTGGATTTCTTCTTAAATTTTATTAAATACTCAGGATATTGATCAGAATCCCTCTTCTTTTCTTCATATGGATAATAGCCTAAGGCATTTAGACTAATTGCAAAATACTCAGTATATGAATACAAATCAAGGCTGCTTGCAGTAAGTGGAACTGTGTATCTTCTTGTATCACAGTTATATTCAATTAATTCATTAATTTTGGATTCAGAAGCCAAGAAAAAATATCTGCGGTTGATCTAAAAATACACAAAGTGAAAAACATAATCTTTTTATTTCATGCATACCTCTGGCGAGTAATGACAGTGATCTGCAAGGTAGCGCAGACGTAATTGAAAACGACAATATAAAAATGGAGCTTGTATTCTTTCAACAGCTACAACTTCATAGCTTCGAGGAATGTGCTCTTTAAACTCCATTATTAGTTGTAAAACTTCAATGCCATTTACATCTACAGGAATTCTAACAAATTTTTTACTACTATAGTCCTGCGTTGACCAGACTCTGGCTGTAATTTCTTTATTAGATCTTCAAATAACGGCATTATTACCTGAAAAAGAAATTAGATTTAATTAAATACAGATTTTCAATTCAAATCAAAGATGACCATTTGTAGCAATAATAAGACTGAATTTGATAAACTAGGGGAGACTTGGGCTATGAGGCCACCCTCATTATTTCAAAAACCGAGCGTTTCATTCCATTCATTTATGCAAGACTGCCAACGATATTACTCAAATACTAACAGTACTTAAAAGAGTGTGTCTGTTAACATCCGTTACAGTTTTACAAGGCAAACATTTAAGTGGGTGTGTTTTGATGTATGCTTAGTTACAAATAGATGTGAGTATAAAAATAATTCAGTTTGAGATATTGAAATTAATAAGAGCCGTATTATAACATGGTGTTACAGTTACATGCATATCATTGCTTCAATTATAGTTGTATAGTCGAGGAAATAAGGCTAGTAACTTTATTTGATCATACTGTACATCTAGTAACAAAATGCATGGATATTCTTATTTCGGTTTTGAACTGTCAATGGTTGTCAAATTTCTGACTCTGAAGGGTCCAACAATCGGAGTCTACATTTTACAGACAACACAGCCACCAGTGTTCAGCTGCTGCATTTGAGCAAAAGCGATAGTTTGCTGACCTCCAACCTAGACACGGATAGCTTTCAGCTGCTGAGTACTGGTAAACGAGCCCATTATGTAAAATTTTCATTAAATGTCCAGAGAGCTGCAAATCATGGATAAATGGTAACTCATGGTTTAAAATATTTTAGATGCCCCCGGATAATTATCAATCACGATGGAATTTCGTCACAAACTGTTCCTATTGTATTTGGAACTGGAGGACATAGGAGTTGGTCATGTTTTACTCGGGCAAAAGCTATTCTCTTACAAACATTTTATTTAACTTTAACTCTAACTTGACATATTGCTTGTATTTCATTTTTATATTTTTAGTGTAGAATAAAGCAAAACACAGTATTATCTATTTTTTCTTTAATAAACAAAGATTTTCATACTGAAGGCTGTTGAATTTACGAGACCTCTGTTAGAAAAAACTACATAAATAAAAACCAAAATTGCAACTGTTGTTCTAAACACAAATTAAACAAACAGTTGTCTTCATCGTCCAAAAAATCTTTTTCTGAGAAGCTGCCACCGTCGGTTATTATGAAAGGAGCAATATCGGAAGCAACTATAACTTTTTCAATTTCCCAGTCTTTAAAAATTAGTTTGTCGCAATGCTCCATATAATTTTGCCAATGGGTTTTGCTAAAACTTTTTGAAGTATCTTAGTCAAAGTCCAAATTACATCATGTACAGATCCATTAACTAATTGATAATTTCTTAATTGTAGATTCCTTTACTTTCTGACCAAACCATTTCAATGCCGCTGTACTGGCAATGATATGACGGTAAACGTAAAACCTTGTGACTCATTGTTTCTGCATGTCAGTCCAAATAATACTCTTTTTTTTGTAATTTAGTTCTTAAAATTTCCCATATTTGGTACTTCATAAATTCCCTTGAATATTGATATTTTAGACTCGTTCCACTCTAATGATTTTAATTTAGACCAAATGGAACATGGAATTGGTTCCACCAATCGTGAATGTTTAACTGGCGTTATCCATGATAATCAAATTGGGTTCCTCTAGGTTGGGTATAAGTTTGGTTTTATGCCATTTTATCAAAGTTTTCCAGTTAATATTCTCATGGTAGTCGCCGGTTTCTCGATTATTTTTGAAACTAGTCCTGCGGCGTCACAAAACCGTCTATCCCGCTACATGCACGATGATATACTAACCCTCGCCTGTTTTCTTGCACTCAGTTAATACAGTATTATCCTGCCATAATTTTCTCATCTGACCTTTGCTGACAATTTACGTCTCGTCCAAAACCTTTGGTGTATATAAGCTAATATCTTTTTCTTCAGAACATATTCTACGAAAACCTCTTGGATCGTACTGTAGGAAGTTTCATTAAAAATTTTGGATTAGTTTTTTAAACCGAAAACAAACTTTAATGTATTCAGTTAATAATGTTTCCTTTGCAACATTCGCCGTCAGAAAGTCTTCATTTTTTTTGTTCTGCGTACGGTTTTTGTTGATATTCCCAAAGTCTCTGCAGTTAATTCAGCTGCGGACTTGTTTAGACTTTTACAAAGATCTACGCGTCTTTCGAAAAAAGCGTTGACTTTTCATATGAGCATCTTTCCTTCGTCGGTAATTTTATTGTGGCCGGTTTGCAACTGCAATCTGGAGTCAACAATGATTTTGGTGGTACGTTGTCTTTTTTGATGGCTGTAAATAACAGAAGGTACAAAAAGCACTCTCGGACTTTAGGTTATGTTTTTTGTGTTGTTTGTAGCTACATACATATTGTGACAATAAGGTCAGGGGTAGCCCAAATACCCCGTTTTCATGGTCACTCAAGAACAAATTGTTTATATATTACGATTTCTCTTTTAGAGATGGTTAGAAATTATGAAAGGGTAACAAATAAAGCCATTTGGACTCGAGAATCCATGACAGAAGCTTGTACTTACGTGCCTAAGGGGAGAAGTGTCAAAAGTGTGGCCAAGGCTTTCGATATACCGAGAACTTCCATTTGAAACCAACTCAAGAAAATACTTCCGCAAGGCTCCAAAATGGGCAAAAAACCTGCTTTCAACGAAATACAGGAACACGAGCTTAAGAACCGTGTGTTATTACTATCAAAATTATATTTTGGTAATACAACTCAAATAACGCAGACTGCATGCAAATATGCTGATAAAGATAACATTAAGGATTGTTTCAATAAAATTACTAAACGGTTATGATCAGGCTTCTAAAGAAGGCAATTAATCGCTTCACTTAAAATGCAAACAACATGAAAGAATCGGACAAAGTTCTAAAACGATTTCAACGTACCGGTATTTTTCCACTGAATCCAAATGTTTTGATGACACCGATTTCACAGCTTTTCCTTAAAAATTGAACGTCGTTATGGAGCCACATGAACCAGTCACTATTGCTGGATCAACATATTTGGAAATTGTCTCTAGGTGTTCAAGTCAGAATGTTGTAGTCAGTGATACTCAGCAAAGTCAGTATAAGCTCTAAAACCGTTAAGGTATCAATTGGGAAGTATTTACGATGGTTTATTAAGTATTTATGGCGATACTGAAATTGATACTACAGAGACGAGGCTTCTGGTTTGTTGCAACGTATTAAACAATTTAAGTTTTGTAATTTGGTATACAATTTTAAACTGTATTAATCCGATCAGCAAGCTACTAAGACCAAAGACTATGATTTATCATCTGCAATAAAATTGTACAATTTTTCCAAAGAACTTCGGATAAGGCTTTAATAAAATGCTATGTGATGAAAGGAACTCGTCGACGTTATTGAAATCTAGTCACAATGTGTGAAAATCGTGAGAGTAATTGAATATTTTTGTTTGTATGTAATATAAGAATTAATCCACTAGATTGATGAATTTTATTCTTTTAAGGTTGTTAGTGGAAAATCATTTTTAAATGAAGATATGCAGAGATTTAGATTGTTTTATTACGAATGTATAAATAATTGGACCGTTTATTTGCTCAATTTAATTACAGCCATGTAGACATCCTGTGACGTTCTAATATAATTATGATTTGGAATACTTCGTTCTATCAATTGGGTTGTTTGCATAAAATCGATTATATGGAATAGTTACTTATCTTGCTTGTGTATCTTTTGTAAATGCAGTTGAGAACTTATTTGACTCAGTTTACAGTAGTTTGTCTTGGTAGTGTTGTTTCGTACATTTTCTGAATTGACAGTTTCTTGTTTCATTTTTTATCGTTGAGTTTCCATGTGAAATGATGAGTTGTTATTTACCGAATCTTAAGTACTTTTAGAAGAGGGAGCAGTGATTGCTTTCTTTAGTTTAGTTGAAGTATAAATATTGAGAGTTGAAGTTTAAAATAATTAAGATGTAATCACTAATTATTGTGTTGTCGGGCCTTCGGTGTCTAGTCGTCATTATGGTTATACACATTATTACCGTGATTTTTAAGAGTAATAGAAAAGTATCACGTGCTAATATTAGGTGGAAGTTAAAGTGTCAGATTATTATGTGCTTGGGTATTCATATAAGGAAAGGAAAAAGAATGTGCGCACTCTGGATTGTGGTAAATTGTGTTGTGCGACACGTTATAATAAAAAGTCGTCGGCTGATAGTAATGGAATTTGGACCAGAACAGTGGAAATCGCGGAAGTGGCGGAAAACACTGAGTAACGTTATTTTCTTTGTGTTATAACTAGCTTTGTATATTGATATGTTTGTTCATAATAATGTTTAGTGTAATTTAAAAGTTTTAATCAATATTGCAGTAGAAATTACGATGTCATTGTAGTTTTAATGTTTTGATTTCAGAAAGATTTTCTTGTAGTAATTAAGACAATTGGTTTTGATTGAATTTTGATATTTCGGAATTTCGCACATGCAGCAGATATTTTTTATTATTGTTATTTGTATACCTTTGGTGCTTACGCAACAAGAATTAATTGATATTACTTCTCCTTTTGCAATAAGGAAACCCCCTACGATTTAAACTTGTCCTTTAGAACACGCTGCACTGTAGATTTAGAAACACCAATCATCTAGTGTCACTCTTCTCGTTTTCCAGATTACGAGGTTTTTGAATGAGGTATACAAAACCATTCAGCACCATTAAATTCGGTTTAATTCTAAGAAATGTCTTTTTTCTTTTGAGCGCGTTTTCCTAAAAATGAGGTACTTTGAAAACGGACGTATGTACATCTGTATTCGTTCTTATACGATTGCTAGTGAACCCTACAACATAAAAAATTAAAGAAATAAAATATATGATAGAACAGGGTTCAACATTCCTTTCAAAACGGTGATTGTACATAAGTACTAGCGCTTTATCTTAAAAATTAAGTAATTTGAAAACGAGAAGTCTATGCATTTTATTCGCTCTTATACGATTACTAGTCAAACCCTTTCAACATAAAAAATAATAAAACACCCCTTTCAATACAGTTGCTGCATTAAGAGCGAATTTTGTTAAAAATTAGGTAATTTGAAAACGGGAGCTATGTACAGTCTTATTCGCTTTTGTACGATTGCTAGTGAACCCTTCTTACATAAAAATTAAAGAAATGAAGAAATGAAAATATTTGAAGCACAACAGGGTTCAACGCCTCTTTCAATACGGTTGGTGCATTACGAGCGCATTTTGTTAAAAATTAGGTAATTTGAAAACGGGAGCTATGCACATTCTTATTCGCCCTTGTACCATTGTTAGTAACCCTTCTTATATAACAATTAAAGAAATGAAAATATTTGAAGTACAACAGGGTTCAACGCCCCTTTAAATACGGTTATGGTGCATTAAGAGTTGTAACAAACCTTTTCATGTATGTTTAAAATTTACGTTCATATTGGCAACTTAAGTGCATTTCGTGTAGCGTTAGTTGCATACTTTATTGAAAAAATTTCTTTTAATAAATTATTTCAATACGTCTGCACATCCCTTTCCGCGTTTTGAGTCATTTTCGGTCATTGCGCAGGGTTACTTTGAGCGCCCTTCATTGCTTGAACTACGTGTTTAAGTAGAAACCATTTTCGCTTTGTTTAATTTTTTATTTAGAGTGCCACATTTATATGGTGAGTTTTAAATTTATCATACTGAAATTTGAGACATTTACATTTCAGGCAACTCAACTTTAATTATATTCATATCAGTTTTTGTGACTTTTCTATTTTTAATGTAATTTGTTGTTTAAAAACAAATTGGCGTCCGAGATTACATTATTTATATTCAGGTTTGAAGCAACACCTTTTTTTTGTACAGCGAAAATATCAAGCAATTCTATTTTGTTAATAAGCAAATCAAATATTATTGAACCTGGACCTATTAATCTACCGATGAGCAAAGTAGTTATCCATTACTTTCCATAGCTAATTATAGCTCTGAGCTGAAGTATTTAATCATAAGTGGGTGAATTAAATATACGACACCTGTAAAGATTACAGAGTGGGTTTTCCTAAAATTAGGTACTTTAAAAACGGCATGTATGTACGTCTTTATTCGCTCTTTACGATTGCTAGAGAACCCTTCTTATATAAAAACTAAAGAAATGAAGATATGAAAATATTTGAAGTACAACAGGGTTCAACGCCCATTTTAATACGGTTATGGTGCATAAAGAGTGCGTTTTCCTAAAAATTAGGTAATTTGAAAACGGGAGGTATGTACATTTTATTCGCTCTTATACGATTGTTAGTACACCCTTCCAACAAAAAATTAAAGAAATAAAAATATTTGATGGTTCAACACCCCTTTCAATACGAATGGTGCATTAAGAGCGTATTTTTCTTGAAATTTAAGTAATTTGAAAATCGGAGCCTTGCACATTCTTATTCGCTGTTGTGCGATTGCTAGTTAACCCTTCTTAAATAAAAAAGAAATGAAAATATTTGTACAACTAGGTTCAGCGCCCTTTCAATACGGTTATTGTGCATTAAGAGCGCGTTTTCCCAAAAATTAGCTCATTTGAAAACGGATGTATGTATATTTTATTCGCTCTGATAGATTGTTGGTGAACCCTTCTAACATAAAAATTAAAGAAATAAAAATATTTGATTTACAACAGGGTTCCACATCCCTTGCAATACGGGACTGGTACATTAAGAGCGCGTTTTGTTAAAAATTAAGTAATTTCAAAACCGGAGGTATATACATTTTTGCTGGCGGTTATATTATTGCTAGTGAATCCTTTAAACATGAAAAATCAAAAAATAAAACGTGATGTGCATGAAGTGCCTGGATTCTTAAAATTACATAATTTTAAAATGACAGGGATACGGTTTTAGATTTTATTTTAACTTCCATTTTATACAAAGTACGAAGTTCCTTTTCAAAATCATAAAAATAACGACACCACCAAAGTTACCTACGGTCGGTGTTGAAAATATTATGAATAATATAATTAATACAGACGGAAGAAGGTTTGAGATTAATATAAAGGACTCGTGTTTCTTGCAAACGGGATGTTACATTATGAACCTTAAATGTACAGGGTGATTCAAATTCGAGCTTAAGCATGCGAGTTTTCACTTATTAGAAAACACAAGTTTAAATTTGGCACTTTTGCTAAATTTTATGCTGATTAATAGTCTGAACAGAAACTTGAGTTACCTTCTTATCTTTTGCCCAAAATTGGGAAAATCGCGATGTTTTTGCGTCTACCGACTTTACTATTAAAATTTAAAAACGTGATAAAACATTCTTAAGGCAGTTTTTAATAGTTAATAATCATATGTTTAAAATACCATCCGACGTTTCAGTTTCGCGGAATCATTATCAAGTTCATTTTTCTCATGGACGCCATATTTGATACTTACATCGTTTGATATTTTAATTCATTTTGAATAATATAAAATGTTCCATAAGTAAGTTGCTGTATAAGAAACATATTTATGAAAATACGTAATAAGTATAAAAATCAAGTGGCCTACAAATGAATCAAAGTTGGCATTTGTTAATATAACAACACAAAATTCTTATAAAATGGCACCGGAAAATTATGAAAAAACGTGATATGTTGCAAATGTATTATAAAACTCATAGAAATGCCGCAGAAGCATGAAGAATGTATTGCAGAACGACACCAATCACGGATGTACTACTTTTACAATTAGGCAGGAATCTGGTAAAATATGGTTCCTTCGTTAAACCTCGAAATAAATATGGATCCAGAATGAATGAAGGTGAAAAAGAAAATATTTTAAAAAAGGTAAGCTTTAACAAAACTTTAACTTCTTAAGTTTGACACTTTAAGCTGTGGTTATTAATATAACGTCTGTGGAGCTAGCCCCCTATAAAAACAAAAATAAATACATGAAAATTACGAGCTATTTGAGCTTTTATATTCCACAAATTAAAAATTTTGGCCCGTCATACTACGAATTTAAAAATTTCAGTGGGGTGGCTAAGTCGACGTGTACCCCTCCTCCATCTCTTGCAAACAAAAATATTGAAACGTTATTTGTGGTAGAATTAGGAACTATTTATGAACTTTTAAAATAATATAATTTGATTTTTGAACTCATCGTTTTAACCCCAAAACAACCCTTTAAATAATTTAACTTAAGGAAGAACTACACTAAACTTGAAAAAGTAACTCTTTTGCAGGTAAATATTGTTTATTGATTTAAGAGCTCTCAGAATACGCATTTTGATTTTTGATCCGCAACCCCTTTATGGTAAAAGTACCCCTCGTTTCCCCGGCATAGGAGAGAAGTATACTGAAAGTGACAAAATTTTAAATTATTGTTAATCGATTTATGAGCTCCCCAGATATGCCTATTTTGATTATTGAGCTACTACCCTTTTACGGTAAAACCACCTCTCGTCTCTCCAGCACACTTACATTGAAAAAAATTGGATGTACTGTATTAACTGTTTTATAATTAAATATTTTATATTATTAGTGCTTGTTATAGGTTAAAGTCGGGCCGGCGAGAAGTGTCTTATGACTCATCTTTTAGTAAAGCGAGTTTAAGATTTTAAAAACGTATGTCGTTATTGGTTCATATAGTTAGTAATTTTGAATACCAACAAAACATCGTCAATGTTTCTCGGTTATTTTCAAATTTAAGCCGCGCTGTCAAATTTAAATGAAATTATTGTTCGAATATCTCGGGATTTAGCATCCTAAAGGTCTTAAAAATCCCCATCCACTCGTATAAATAAAGTCGAATTTCGTTTAAGGTCTGTTCGCACTTATTCTGGCATGTAAAGTCCAGCGAGTGTGGGTAGTTATATGATAAAAATATATTCTACAACTGTAAACGATTTTCAGAACCGAGACCGGGTCAACAAAATTTCGTTTTGGATCTGTTTTACAAATTAATTATATCAATAATTTTCAATAAGAAACGAATTAGCTAGCAGTAGGCAGTGCCCGAATGAAGTGTGAAAAGTTTGGTTAATTGCGGAGGATCGTTTTTAGCCGACAGATCTCACTGCGTCGAAACAGTCAAGACTGTAATTTGGTTATCGAAGCCACTTATAAATAACTGATTTTGTCATAAATAAATACACTGTATTGGATGTTAAAGATGAGATTTATTATTAGTTAATAAATAACCGATTTTAAAAATCTCAGTTTACAGTTTGTCAATATATATATATATATATATATATATATATATATATATATTGTGTGTACACACACACAGGGTAAGTCAGTTTTTGTAGACAAACTTGAACAGGAGATAGAACACGTTTCTAAAAGAAAAGTTCCTATAAACGTATGTCGTAGAAGGCTTCGTTTCCGAGATACAGGGTGTTGAATATAATTTTTTTTTTCTCAAATTTTCATTATATCTCATAAACGAATGCTTAGATTTTTTTCATGTTGGGGGTATAATGTCTATTAATTAAGGGGCATAAAACAAGCGATAAGAATGTTCACAAACATGCACAGTGGCAGAGTGGAGGGGGTGCTCAACCCCTTTCATAAACAGAACTTCTACGCCAAGGCTTTTGTAAATTGAAATCTGTTTAGTACACTAATTTTAACAATCCTTATTTATTAATTATTATTGTAACAATACTTAATTAATAATTGTGAAATTAATAAGAATTCTTAGCAATAACGACTTATAAATAAATAACAATAAAACTAGTATAATAAAATTAGACACTTTGTTCAAAATGTAAACCGTTCTTTTCAATGCACATTTCACAGCGACGTACAATAGAACGTCTTAAGTTAATTAAATGGTGCACCCTTATTTCATTGCAAGCATCTCTGATGCGATTGTGAAGTTCTTCAAGTGTATTAACCGGAGTGGTATACACTTTTTCCTTCATGAATCCTCATACAAAAAAGTCAAGTGGCGTTAAATCGGGGGATCTAGGAGGCCACGCCACTGGACTTCCACGACCTATCCACCTCCCCGGGTAGTTATTGTTTAGCCAATTTCTTACATTTCTGCCATAATGGGCAGGACATCCATCAAGCTGAAACCAAGAATGTCCTCTTAAATTCAAAGGAATGTCTTCCCACATATTAACATGTTCTTCTTCTAAAAATTGTAGGAAATTTTCTGAATATACACTTTGTGGCAAGAAATAAGGTCCAAACACGTGGTTGCCGTAAATTCCAATCCAGACATTTGTACTAAATTCACGTTGAAAACTTCTTGGTCGAATGGCATGTGGGTTTTCATGTGACCATATATGCAGATTGTGAAAGTTTACGATACCACGACGAGTAAAACAGGATTCATCAGTCCACAGTATGTTGGATAAGAAATCTCTATTATTTTGAATGGAGTTAAGAACCCACCTACAATAATTAAGTCTTCGTTCGGCGTCACCTGAACATAAACCATGAACAGGTTGGCGTCTGTGATCCCGTTTTAAAACCCGTGAAACTTTGCTTTGGGAAATACCAAGAACAACAGCAGTACGTCGAGTACTTGTCGTGGGGTTCCTATTAAATTCACGCAATATACCCTCTCCAATTCTATCTCGTCCACGGTTGTTCTATCGGCCCCCATGTACATTTTTCAAACCCTGGTTAACAAATAGACGATGGACACTCACAAAAACGGAATGATGAGGTTGTCGTCTATTTGGAAATCTTCTCCGATACTCCCTAGCTGCGTACCTTGAATTCCCATTTGCGAACCCATAAATAAAATGAATGTCGGCTTGTTCGCTATTTGTAAGTGTAAACGGCATGTTACACTAATTAAAAGCTGGCAAATCAAATGAAATAACTTTTGAACTTAAAAACAATAATTAATAACAGTGAAATTATTCAAGATGAAGCAAGTGTTTGCAAAAGTCAAACTGTCGTTTCAAAATATAAAATTTAATACTTACTTGTTTTCCAAGGAGTATCATATTTTGTTGCAATGAAATAAGGGTGCATCATTTAGTTAACTTAAGACGTTCTATTGTACGTCGCTGTGAAATGTGTATTGAAAAGAACGGTTTACATTTTGAACAAAGTGTCTAATTTTATTATACTAGTGTTATTGTTATTTATTATAAATCGTTATTGCTAAGAATTCTTATTAATTTCACACTTATTAATTAAGTATTGTTACAATAATAAATAAGGATTGTTAAAATTAGTGTACTAAACAGATTTCAATTTACAAAAGTCTTGTATTTGAGTATGGCTTGATACAGTGGCGGCTCTTTAATGAGAGCAAGTGAGCAGCGGTCTATAACTTATTAGAATCTCACTTAAAAACTACATACATGTTTATGGCGAAATTGATACATACATAATTATACAGAAAGTATTGACTGCATAATAATAATAATTATGCATTTCTTTTTATACGAGGATAATAACAATGGATACTAAAAAAAACCGATAACTTACCTATTTATAAATGAAAATGTATTTGAAATTTTAAAGAAACGATCGTTAGGTACTAAAATGGCTCTAAATGTTTTATTATATCTTTTTTATTAAAAACTTTATATTCAATTATTCACATAAAGCACATTACTTAACTTAGTACCACATCAAACACTAAAAATCAAAATAACTCGGAAACGCACAGGAATTTCGAAACAGAAGAAGGTACATTATTTTTGTTAAACTGTATGTAGAAAATGAAAATAACAGTTATTTTTGTAAATAGTCATTGGCGTAGAAGTTCTGTTTATGAAAGGGGTGTTCTATCTCCTGTTTACTACAAAAAACTGACTCACCCTGTATATATATATATATATATATATATATATAACGAATGTAAACCTAAGTACAGCTACAGAGGTATATGTTAAATATAATAATTCTTTGCAATGTTATAAAGTACCTAAGATTCAAAATTTTGCTTTAAATTCAAATATTGGAAATCTTATAATTAAAAGTCATCACCTTCACTTTCACTATCATCTTCACTCGACTCTCCGACATTGATTACTAGAGGTTTTACCATTTCCTCAGCTCTTTTTTGACCGTCCCACCACTGGCTCATTTCCTTTCCCGCATGTGAAATACACTTTTGCCACAGTGCTCCAGTTACTTGGTTTAATTAATCCTTCCATAGCGATTAAACATTCTCGTCCCTGAAGCCCTGTCTTCAAATGTTTTTATTATAATACTGTTTACAATTTGCCCATCTTAACTCGATAGGGTTAAATTGGCAGTGATACGGAGGTAAACGTAAAATTTGATGTCCCCACTGATTTCATAAATTGCATATATTTTTGGAACTTGTAAATCCTTGACAATTTGTAATAATACCACTTTCAGCATATCATTCGAATGAGGAATGTTGTGTTTTCTTAAAAATTGAAGATCTTTCTTCCAACTACTTGAAGATAATTTTTCTACTAATGTACAATGATAACTGGCATTGTCAAGAATTATCAAACATGGTTTTTCTAAATTTGGCAAAAGCTGTTCTTGAAACCATTTTTTAAATAAATCAGCGTTCATATTATTGTGGTAGTCTGCTGCCTTACTTTTACTGGAAAATACCAATGATGAATTACTTATAAAACCATCCTTGTTATCAGCACTCAGTACGATAAAACTAAAATTTGTTCGGTTAAAAAATTATCATGCCATGATTATCGAACGCTTCCTCGACTAAAAATCTACGTCCAAGTTTTCACTACGGGGATGGTTGTGATGAGCATTTGTTTTCAGTAAAACTTGTTCTGATTTATCAACACATATCGAAGCTGTATAAGTTTTTGTGGAACACCTGTACGAAACACCGGATATAGTTTCCTTATCTCTTTGAAATGTATATTCATCAACAATGATTAATTTTTTGCCGCGCACACTTAACATCGTCTCCATAGTCAAAAATAAGTTTACACCTCGTTTCACACAATGTGAACAAAATAAATGAAAAATGAGAAATATCAACCGGCCTATTTATACACACTCTTGTCTCATATAGAAGGGGTGGAATGTGCAATTTCTAATTAATATTACATTGGGAAAATTTGCCTGTCATTAATGGTAAGTACCTAACTAATTGTAAAGCTTAATCCCTCATTTGCGTGCTAGTGACCTATGGCAAAATTTGACCATTAAGTAATTAGCAAGGGTTGCATTGACCGCTGCGCGCAAGTGACCAACACCCGAAATAAGTTCTACTTGGCCCACGTAAAAGTTGTAACTATTTTTTTATATGGCTCTCCTCTAAATCTATTTCCCCATCCCTACTCTTATCTCCTATAATAAGCTAAATCCCCAAGTTTGAGCTCGCATTGAATCATCCAGTCCTTTAATAGTTGTTCCCCCAATAGCGTAAATTCAGAGTATCAAACTACTACGATCAGCTATCCAGTGGTAACGAAATTTACACTACTAGTTTTTAATTATGCTCGAAATTACTATAAAAGCGAGCATTTATCAATGAAGAGTAAAAAAAGTTATAATGTCAATTTTACTTTTGCAAATCTAAATACAAGGTGAAAAACTTTTTAATCAGGAAGATTCCAAAATTCATAAAAATTATTACATTTCTAAATCGTTTGACAATTAATGTTTTAAATTTTATCAAGAGTATACTACTTAATGGGATATTAATTAAGCTTCATACTTTAAATATATTTCTTGACCCACATCAAGTTAGCAATAGATTTCAGTAATAGATATTTTTTCCAGTAAAACGTGGAAACAAAATGGTTTTTTTAATGGGGTTTTATTCATATTAACGCACTTAACAATAATTGTAACTAAAAATAAAAACATCACAATGAGGGAGGGGAGGGGGATGAAAACTATGGGTAAGAAGCAACTTTTTTCAATTTTTTTGAAAATTTACTGTGAACCTACACTCCCAAAGATGCTAAAAACGAAATTTAAAATTGTATCTCCTTCTCGTTTGATAATTATAGAATTTTTAAAGAAGCAAGGTCTTAATATTGTATTTGCGCATTACGAGGGGCGTCAAAGTTGTGGTGTATCAAATATTTTTGTATTTTTAATTGATTACGATGAAGTGATCTACTGGCAGTCGTCTAGGGCGAACAAGAATGTAACCCTTCCCCGTTTGGTAATTATATAATTTTTAAGGAAGCAACGTCTTAATATTGTATTAGCACATTACAAGGGTCGTAAAAGTTGCGGTGCATCAAATATTTTTGTTTTTTCAATTGATTACGATGAAGTGATCAACGTTTGTATTAAATACAAACGTTGGGACAAGTCTGCCGTAACCCTACATATGTTTGATAAAAATCATATAGTAGATGAGGTATCATTAATCAAACATGTTAGTAATAAGCATGAACTTGATTGTTATGAGAGTTTACAGATCTTCAAAAACAAACAAATTCTAATGAATAACGATGATCAAGGACCTTTAGGCTACTCTGAACTCATTAAACTTTCATAACTTTCACTTTCACCAGATTAGCAACGAAGCATTACTCGCTGATGGTATATATGTTAGAAATTTTCTTTAGTCCGTCCTAGTCGACCGCTGATGATGATAGCGTAGCTATCGAAACGCGTTCGGTGTTTTTTAATTTTGTGTGGTACGTGGGTGTATTTTGTTTGTTGTAATAATTTACTTTTAACTGTGAATGTACCACTTTATAATTCTCAAATACGATTGGACAAATAATTTGCAGCGTCAAAAATTTCAAATATATTATTTTAGTTGACATATTTTCCGACTATCTTGTTTGCGGAATGGAGCTATAGATGTGGATATAGAGTTTAGAGTTTAATTGCTGCCTACAGTACAGCCTACAGTAAAGTAAGATATTTCAATTATTTTTGGTTTTTGCTAATATACACTGTGTTCTCGGATGGGGCGGAAATAATTTATTACTGATTTAACGACAAAAAGTAACTCTGTATAAAAAAATCTGCTTGTCGAAAAAATAAAATTACCATAAAAAATTTGTGATTAGATATACAGGGTGTTCATTAATTAAGAAAACATGATAATTCTTCAAGAGAGAAGTACCATTTTCCATTTTGCAGATTATGTTCATGAAGAAAGGCTGTTTATAATCCAAAACAAAACGTGAATACAAATTTTATAATCAACATTTTGATTTTTTTAATTATAATAATAATAATTTAATAATTTGTATTATTGCATGGAAGCTGAAGGCAGGCACTTCGAACATATATTAAACTAAGGTTGAATTTGCATAAACTTGTTTTATTAATTAGCACAAGAAAAAATTAACCCTTGTTTTTATTTAAAAATTTAAGGGTTGTTTACCCTGTACCTAAGGAGTGAAACAATGTTGTCAAATGGCAGTAAAAGTACCTAGCTTCAATAAAAAAAAACAGTTGACCTCTCCGCGCTTTTTTTAGTTTTAAATGCCTCAAACTCCTTTCTCATTTTCCATCTTTCCAACTTCAATTTTTTTGTTAAAATAAAAAAAAAATTTTTTAAAACTAGTGCACTAAAATCAGATAAGAAAGACCTTTCAAATGACGCATCACTTGCTCCATCATCCCTATTTAAATTTTAGGGGTTGTTCTCACAGTGCTAAGGGATGAAAGTTGTCCCCCTTGATATAAAAATTGACGTGTTTTTTCATTTCTCAAAAATAATTTTTTCTAGCCAGAAACGCGTCGGTTACCTTTTCGTTGGCCCACCCTGTACGCATAATAATGTAAATAATATAATAGGCCACTATGGTTATGATAATTTTTGATGATTGCTCTTACGTTTTTCTTGCTTTAAGACGGAACCGATTAAGTTTTTAGGCAATCGCGAACCATTTACAATTTGATCCAGTTAAAGTAGTGCTGAATATGAATATGATGATAATAAAATTCATTCATTTAAATTATACATCCATGACTGAAATGGAGGAGGAAGACAAAATTCTAATGGCAGAATTAGAAACTGACTTTCCTATGTAGGATAACGTGGATCCCTTTTCTGCTACGGATGATGAAATGAACCGTGACTACGATCCACATGTAGAAGAAAACTCCAGAAATAAAATTTACAATTATTTTAAATTGCATCAGCCATAGCCACAACTACATACATCTAAATGTAATACCCCATTACAAAAAAAAAGAACCTACTACCATTAATTATCATACTGTCGATACTCCTTTATTTGATGGAAAGTTTTTTAAGATTTTACAAAAAGATAAGACAATGTAGGCGTTAAAGCAGAATGTCAGGCTTGCCTACCCACTACAAAACATATAAAAGGCAGGTTGACATCTACCACAAATTTTTTGAAGCATTTAAAAACAAAACATAATACCGTTTATAATGATTATATATAGCACAAGGTGATAAAGAAAAAAATGAAACCATCTAAAACAAAAGACTATAAAACCAAACGTAACATTGGAAAATATTAATAACAAACAAATGGACATTACAAAGTCAAAAATTGTCAGTCAAATCGAATTTGATCGAAGAATAATTAAATTTATTGTTAACACCATGTCTGCTGTATCTATCATTGAGAACCCTAGTTTTGTACAAATCTTTGAAGCAATGAGTTTAAAAGTGACGCACCACATTAAAGAGGATTTCAGATTTATGTAAAGATAGTTTGGAAAATATTAAAAAATAACTTCTTAATGTGCAATATGTATGTACAACTGCTGACATATGGTCTTCCAAAAAAATAAGTTTTTTAGGAGTCACTTGCCATTGGATCCAAGACGATTTCGAAAGAAAATCGGTCGCCATGGCTTGCAGGAGGTTTACTGGAAGTCATTCATTCGACAGAATTGGAGAACTATTGGATGAAATTCATACGGCATTTCAGTTGAACACAACAAAGGTCGTGGGAACGGTAACTGATAACGGTTCTAACTTCGTTAAGGCCTTTAAGGAGTATGGAGTTCACATATCAGAAGATGTACTAGTTAATTCCGCAATTAGTAACTCAACTACAGCAAACTTCGCGACAGACGACAGTGACAACGTGGAAACTTACAATGAAGACATAATTTTATTTGAACCCATTACTTCTAAAAATGTCGTAGATATTTATTTGCCAAAACACATTCGTTATGTAACTCACACAATAAATTTGATTGCGACTAGTGACATAACGAAATCGATTAATAATAATCAAGCGCATAGGTCCAAACACACATTAATAATGTTTAAATGTACACAGCTATGGTACAAAGCGGGTCGACCAAAAACTGTAGAAATTATAAAGGAAACTTTGGGACACTATTTAAGTTATCCAGGACTTACCAGGTGGAATTCATATTATGATTCTATCAATTAAATCTTAAAATAAAAAGAAAATTTAACTACCTTGTTCAACCAATATAAAACAGCATTGCCTTCGTGACGCTGAAATAAGAGTACTTAACAGAATATGTAGAAATTTTAAAACCCCTTGCCCTTGCAATAGACATTTTGCAAGGAGAGAATAGTATGTTTTTCGGTATCGTTATTCCAACAATTGTCTGCGTCAAAATTAAACTCCAAAGGTTGAAAACAAAAAAAATGAAATATCTAAACACAGTTCTGGATACCTGTATAAATTCGGTTACGATAAGGTTTAAAAATTACTTAACCTTATCTAACGGGTTGCAAGATGTCGTAATTGCCACTACAACCCACCCACAATTTAAATTACGTTGGGTACCGATAATCAAAGACGTTGAAGGAATAGTGTTATTAAATATCTTTATGTAGTTATTTTAACATGATATTAATGCATTCCATAACAATAGTTTATGTAATCTCAAGGTTCAAATTATTAAAAGTAATTTTGTAGTAGTAAAATTTTTAAAATATTTGTAAGTATTTTGAATGTAAATTTATAAGTACAATATAAATGCTAAATACGGGTAGCAGTAATCAGGTTTTGTGTATTACTTTCTAAATTAGTTAATGATCGGAAAGCAATAGCCAGTTTATATCCAACCATTCATAAAACCATTAAAACCTTTTGCCATTTATTTCCATTATATCAATTTGATATTCTTAAAAACATGTTAATTTAATTTAACTCTATGTTATATATATATATATATATATATATATATATATATATATATATATATAAGTAATTATTACTTTCCAGTCCTGTTAATGAACACGTTTCTAGGAAATAATTTTGTGTGTATGTAATTGAACATGAAAATAAATCAGACATAATTTTCCGAATGTATAGGTGGTGCCCGTTTAGAAAGAGAGAATCTGCCTATATAAAAAGCAGCATTGCATTAGGGTAGAAATTATTTATTATTTCACGTCATATTTAATTTAGACTTTAATGTATTCAGTTTTGAACTGTAATCTGGTTTCCGCAAACTGTAAGACATGATTTCGGCTGATTAATTGAGATTGATTTGATTCATTTGATCGAGCATGATTTGTTTGAGATTGATTGATTAATTAATTGATTTGTTTGTGTGTGGGAAAGAGCTGAAAGAGAGAGGGGGGGGGGGAGAAACGGATAAACGAGATAGAGCAAGATAGAGGTGTGCATGATCAACTTTTATTATAGAAAATGTTCATTAGACTATACGCCACTAGATGGCGCTAAAATTAATTTTAACTCAAAGGGGCCAGGGCGCAGACCCTGATACAAGTCCTGTCTTACAAGGCTAGGGCCACCTTCTTAGAATACAATTTTTTTTATGACGGGGCGAAGGCCTACAACTATAAGATTAAGTTAGAACCCACATACAATTGCACCAAGTGGGGGCACGATAGGAGCCAAGACCCAAGAACTAGTTTCTGCACTTATAAATAAGGTTAGGGCCCCATACCATTACCAACTAGGGGGCCGCGACAGGGGTGACGGCTCGAGAACAAGTTTTGAAGATCTACACGTGTCTTACAAGTTGGCATTAGGACCCCCTTACTTCAAATTTCCCTGCTAAGGGACCACGACAGGGGCGCAGACTCTAACACAAGATCGAAGGCCTACATGTTACTTCGTACACTTGTCTTACACGTTAACATTAGTATCCCCTTATTATAATACTATTTTCAGCCAACGGGGCCGGAGCGCAGACCTAACACAACTTCTTATATCTGTCTTATGAGGTAACATTAGGGCCTCTTATTAGAACATTGTACGCTCACGCATTTGCCTACCTTCCAGGGGCTAAACTACCAAAGAGGCGGTAATTAGGGTAAAAATTCCATTAAGGGGTTAAAAATGATTGTCGAAAAGAAGCCCTAGGTGTGAACCGACAAAAGAGTTCTTAACACAACCAAAAGGGCTCTAATTAGGGTGAAAATTCCATCAAGGGTTTAAAATGGTCTCCGAAAAGAACCATAAAATAAGACCGACAAAAATTGCTGTCAAAAAGACCATAATTAGGGATGAAAATTCCATCAAGGGGTTGAAAAAGGCCTCCGAAAAGAAATCATAGGGGTGAAAATCAAGGGGTTGAAAAAGGCCACCGAAAAGAAACCATAGGGGTGGAAAATATGCCCCTCAAGTAAGCAAGTAAAAACAAAAAAGGCCTTAATTAGGGATGAAAATCCCGTCAAGAGTTGAAAATGACCACCGAAAAGAAACACATAAAAAATAAGGGTGGACAATACGGTCTCCCACGTGGGCATATAAAAAATGGTTGGTTTTCCCCAAAAAATCCAAGATGGCGGCCAAGATGGCGGCCAAGGTGCCTCAGTGCTACTATCGGTATATAATAGCGTCGTGCCGTATTAAGTATTTTTTTGCTGTATCACTTTATTCTTTATTCATATATTGTTTGTGTTATTAATATAACAAGTGTTAGAATACTCGTCTTATCAGAGTCGCCTGTGGTTATTAAATGTTTGTTCTGCATTAGTATTGGTACCTAAGATAACCGTCAAGTAGACACAGCTCACAGCTATACATAAATAAACAAAATATGAATTAATCGGACACTTAATTTATTTCCATAGGTGACTCTAATAAGACGAGTATTGTAACACTCGTTATAAATCGTTCAATAAAATAATTGTTTATTATTTAAGATTGGTTTCATTCCTGTTTTCTTCAAATTGAGTACACCCACAAATTAAAAATGTCATTGTTGCATATTATTTTATAATGTTTAGATACGAATCAATACGAATTATATTTAATGAATTAATAGTATTATAGATTGTAATTTGTGAATCTCAATTTCGTACAATTTTAAACGTTTGTATCATGTGTATAACGTCATTATGTATTTACATTGTTTATATTATTAATATTAATACACAAATATTTTATTATAATAAATTTTTGTGAATTAAGGTTGATTTCATTTACCTATACTGCTATAAATACTATATACTATACGTTATTAAAATTGGGGGCAAATTAAAAATCTCAAAAATCTGTAACTACGTGAAACCGTTCGTGAAACCCCTTATTTTTTTACGATAAATCTCACTTCTTTATTAAGTATTTACTATTTAGTACATTTTTAATCATTTAGGGTACTAAAAATAAAATTTTTAAGGATTTGATCCAAGGTCAAAAAAAAATGTATTAAAAATATTTCAATAGTGGTATTTAATAGTTTTTATAATCAAATACTTGTCATATTTAAATACTTTTAGTATTTAAATACTTTTAACTAAGTATTTAAATATTTTTAGTATTTAAAAAATGTGGAAAAAATACGTGCTTCTCGTTATCGTAAGATGTAACTCTATCTTTTTAATTGCAGATACAAACTTGCAAGCAGCAAATCAGCAAAGTTTAACAAAAACAAATTATACATCCGCCTAAATTCAATCAATCTGTGATACATGGATGTAAATAAACAAAGTTTAGGTTAAGTGTTTCCTTTTATTTTAGCATGAGTCACTAACGTTAAGTAATTCCAAAGTTACCCATTCATCAACATACTTTCATTAAATTTTTTATATATAGCTTTATTTTCTTTTTTAATTTGCTTGTCTATGTTATCCCGGTGTATATGTAAATAAAATATAAATGAAAAGGTTAAAGTGTAAGAGCAGAATATTTAGCTGTACAACTTATTATCTGAACTTCGCCCTTTTAAATTATGTAGGTGCGAGTAGATCACTTCATCATAATCAATTGAAAAAACAAAAATATTTGATGCACTATGGCACGCCATTTTGCTATTAAATATCATAAAAAGAATTACGTCGAGTGTATCTAGTTATTACAAAAATTAAATAAATGAAAGTCATGATATAATAAAAATTAACAAAATTATTATTCAGGCTAGTCATAATTTTAGTTCTGCATTTATTATTATGTGATAACAAACATAATAGTAATTACACGAATTAAGGTTACGGTTAACCCTAGGATGCAGAACATATTCGATATATTCGATTTATAGATGGAAATATAAGCAATATTCGAATTATATTGCAGTAAATTGTACATAATAGTTATAATAAAATTATTTATTGTACTATATGTTTACAAAAATATAAAACAAACGAAAAAATCTTAAATCTACGAAAAAAATAGTTTTGTTGGTAACAGTTGGTTCATACTCTTAACACTGTTCATTACAAATGTTGTTTTTGCATGTGTCACAAATTAATTTGATTTTACGGTCAATACTGGTTGGACATAATGAACATCTTTTTCACTTGAACTCAGTTACTTGTTGAACTCGCAACGGACCAGGAATGTTAATAAACTGCTTCATTGCTACTAAGACACTTTTTCGTAGTTTGGGATTTGTAGACCTCATCTGTATATGTGGCAACACCAGGTCCTTGGCCAAATCTTTCAGAAATAATTTCCGTTTGTGAGTCATCCTTTGGGTGTAGTTGGGATGTTGTTTGGAAAAAACTATATATGCGTTGAGAGCTGCTACATCGACGATGTTGAAAAAAAAATGCTAATGGCCAACGTTTAGTTTGTCTCTTGCAAGTATACGTTGTTACCGTCTGATCCACGACATCTACTCCACCTTTCGTTTGATTATAATATAAAGTTATCTCTGGTTTCTTCTTGAAACTGTCGCTGAGAGGTATCGTGATGCATGCTACATAGTAAAAGTACGCATTTACACGTAACTTACCATAGTAACATTGTTTCTAAAACAAAACTTCGAAGAACATACTGGCCGATCTCTAGAGGGCGAAGAAAGCGAATCAGTCACGGAACTGATTGATTAAAGATTATAGTTTTGTTTACCACTTTTTTTATAAAATGTACTTATCTATTATATTTTTTTCAATAAATTTAAGATATTACTCAATTTTGCATTTATTTTTCAAATCCCTCCCTCTGGAAATCAAAAAAGCTCTAAGTTCATACAACTTCTAAGATTTTATTTTTGACAATGTGAAAAAAAATGGCAAATCTGGCAATGCTAGCCGAAATATAATATGTGTTACTATATAATATCCAAAATCCAATTTGTAATGATCCTCCATACGTTTTCCAGAAGGTTTATTCTTATTTCTCAAAAATCTATATTATCTGACTTAGCTGGTTTTTGATTTCCATGATTCAATTATTGATTTAATATGTAAGTCTTTCTCTAAGAAACCTGCAAGTCTGTTGTATCAAACCAAATAATGTTTGTTAACGGCATTTAACCTGTTTCAAGTTTCAGCAGAGAAACCGTTTGTGACGTCATTATTATGTTTTTGTTTTAAATTTAGATAATCAATTTAGCATTTCATTTAATAAGAAATGAAGCAACATCTCTATCTTTGTTATTACGTACAAATTGTTTGAGATTATTAATAAAAACGTGATCTTTACTGAAGCAGATAATTACCATATTACCATATTTGCTAATTCAAAACCAGTACTTTAAAATGCTCCCTTATTTTCGAATTTTGATTGAAAACGGTGGGGAAAATGGCATCTTACTATTTTTCTCCAGCAAAGCGTTTGAAATTTAGTTCGCTGTCTGGGAACGAAAAATCTGTCATTCTGAATGTACATGCTGTCCCAAATTCGAGGGCAAGCATGGGGATCTCGCTTATTATAAGAGATAGGATATAAGTTTAAATTCGGCACTTTTGCTAAATTCGATGCCTAGTAATAATCTGAAAAGAAATTTGAGCTAACTCGAATGGATTTGGTTTCATGCTCAAAAAAAAAAAAATTTCGATTTTTGTTTTTCGCGTTTGGCTACCTTATTATTAGGAATTTTCAAAATTCGATTAAACATTATTAAGGCAACTTTTTACGCACAATACTAATACGGTATTAAAAATATTATGCGACGTTTTGTTTATTCTGAACCATCATCAGGTTTATTTTTTCTTATCGGGGTTAAGACATATTTTTATGGCGTTGGATGGAGAATGTTATGCTGATTTTAGCAATATTTAACACTTCATGGTTTGATCGACTGCGAACTAAAATACTCTTAAATTAAAAACGAAATATTACATTATCACGATACCCATGAATCAAACAAAACTCAGGAGTTGGCTTTTGTCATGTCATTTTCTAATTGTAAAAAGGGTAATAACTGCAAGATCCTTCGTGTTAGTGCTTTAAAATTTGCAAGTTTCTTTAGAATGTTTTCAAATTCAGAAAAACGTGACATGATAAGGATATTTTATAGCTGCAACAGAAATAGTGTCAGAGCAGAACAAAGATATTTAGAGGAATATCCGGAGAGGCAGCAACCAAACCAGAGATATTTTTTAAAATTAGACCAAAATTTGCGAGAATTTGGATGTTTTCAGAAATCTCGAAATGCATATGGTAGCAGACTAGACAGAGATGCCGAAGAAGAAATATTACATCAGGTACTATTTGTTAGTATTATACTAATTATAAGAATTTCCACTAACTTCACTGCTAATTTCAGCAGACATTTTTTTCGGAGAGTTATGACTTTATGTTATCCATCTTAGGTTCAAGAAAATCCTTCAACATCTACCAGAGTAATAAAGAAAACTATTGAAGTACCAAAAACGACAGTTTGGCGAGTGTTAAAGCAACACCGTTATAAACCAGTTACACGTTAGTCAAACTCTTCGGCCTGGGGACGATATGAGACGGTTGGATAAATGCTGGAAAATCGCAACTTTCTCAATCAAATAATTTGGACGGATGAGTGCAATTTTTCCACTAATGGAATGTTTAATCGCAATAACTAGCACTACTGGTCCGTTGAAAATCCACTTATTAACAGGCAAATGCGAGGACAAGGCCACCGGTCCTTTAATGTGTGGGTTGGAATCTGGAAGGATAGGCTCCTTGGACCAATTATTTACGAAGGTATCCTAACGTCTCAACGCTACCTCGCATTTCTAACACACGAAATATCAGATGATGTTCCGCTAAACGAAAGATGGACTCTCTGGTGGCAAATGGACGGAGCTCCTCCTCATAATGCTGCGATAATAAGTGAATATCTTAACGGCGAATTTCCTGATAAATGGGTGGGAAATAGGGGACCACTTAGGTGGCCAGCAAGAAGTCGAGATTTAACCCCTTTAGATTACTTCTTCTGGAGCTATTTAAAAAATATGATTTATAAGACGCCACCGCAAAATATAGAAGAACTCCAGAATAGGGTTGTTAATGAACTTCGTCAAATTCCCAGGCGAACCATTCAAAGAAGCGTAAACAATTGTAGAAGAAGAATTCGTTACTGTATTCAAGAAGGAGGAAACTTGTTCGAACATTTATTATAATAATTTTTGTTTGTTTGTCTGTGTAATTATTTTGTTGTTACCTATCGATAAATTTGCGTTGTCGCTATTATGACCGTGTTACATAGACCTACTTGTTTGAGTTGTTTGTTAATGGTTTTTTTTAATCGTTTTTACTGTTCTTATATTTTTTTTGGATGTTCTAACGCGTTTAACAAATTAAATAAGTAGAACTACTGTAATTATTCCTTGCTGGATCCAAGAAGGCTATTTTATTTCGCAGTCGATCATACCATAAAGTGTTATATATTGCTAAAATCAGCATAACATTCTCCATCCAACGACACAAAAATATATCTTAACCCCCATAAGAAAAAATAAACCTGATGATGGTTCAGAATAAACGAAACGTCGCATAATATTTTTAATACCGTATTAGTATTGTGCGTAAAAAGGTGCCTTAATAATGTTTAATCGAATTTTGAAAATTCCTATTAATAAGGTGGCCAAACGCGAAAAACGAAAATCGAAATTTTTAGTTTTTTGAGCATAAAACCAAATCAAATTTCTTTTCAGATTATTACTCGGCATCGAATTTAGCAAAAGTGCCGAATTTAAACCTATATCCTATCTCTTATAATAAGCGAGATTCCCATGCTTGCCCTCGAATTTGGGACAGCCTGTACATAATGCCTTAAAGTATCAAACCCGACAAGTAGTGTAGATAGTGTAATAGAAATGTTCTAATATGACGGGAGTGGGGAAGTCAAACAGTATACAAATTATTAACAGAACAAAAACAGGGTGTTTTGAAAGAACCGGCTTGCACGTCTGTCGAGCTAGCCCACCTTGTAACAATAAAAAAAAAACAAATACATGAAAATTACGAGCTATTTATGAGCTTTTATATTCCGCAAATTAAAAATTTTGAGCTCGTCATACAATAGAGGAATTTAAAACTTTCAGTAGGGGAGCTGAGTCACGTCGACTCAGTCCCTCCCCCCAACCCTTACAGATAATAATGTTGAATCGTTCTTTGAGACAGAATTAGGAACTATTTGTGAGCTTTTTAAATAATATAATGTCGATTTTTGAGCTCATCGTTTTAACCCCAAAACAACCCTTTAAATAATTTCACTCCAGTGAGAACTATGCTTAAAATGAAAAAATTTAACTATTTTGTAGGTAATTATTTTTTTATCGATTTATGAGCTTTCAAGATACATCTACTTTCTTTATTGAGCTGCAAACCTTTTACAGTAAAACCACCTCTCATCTCTCCAGCACACAAGAGAGCGCTTTACTTAAAATGAAAGAAATTGAATATTTTGTATAATTTTTCTCTGACGCCAAAAAAATGTGGGGTGATTATTTTTATAAAAAAACTTTAACTTAATAACGAAACACTTGTGTTTAAGTACAGTTTCTATAGTGGCGGAAAGATTTGGGACTAGTTTTATTGTAAAGAAATTGCAATTAAATAATTAAAATACAGATATTTTGTTCATAAACAATCTTTTTTTAATACATCAAAGTATGCAACGCAAGAATCTTTTCAAATCATAAATTTATAATACAACTAAATAAATTGCACAAAATTTTGGCATATTTTGATGAATTATTTTATAAATCATATTTTGATGGATTAAATAAGTATTACTATGTGAAATATGAAAACAAGTATTAAATATTAAACACTATATATCCGTACACGCACGCGCACCCACACGCACGCACGCACCCAGCCCGCCCGCCACCCACCCGCCCGCCACACACACGCACGCACGCACGCACGCACACACACACGCGCGCGCATGCACACGCACACGCGCGTTACAAAACATGCTTCAGTATATGTATGTATATATGTATATTATATATTATATATATATATATATATATATATATATATATATATATATATATATATATATATATATATATATATATATATATATATATATATAAACTTTTTGCAATTAATTTAATTGTGCTATACATTTATGATTTGAAAAGATTCATGAGTTGCATACTCTGATTTATAAAAAAATGATTGTTTATGAACAAAATACGTGTATTTTAATTATTGAACTGCAATTTTTTCATTTTAAACATAGTTCTCGCTTGTGGCGGAAAAACGAAGGGTAGATTTACCGTAAAAGAGTTGCAGCTCAATAATGAAAGTAGACGTATCTCGAGAGCTTATAAATCGACAAACAATAATCACCTACAAAATAGTTAATTTTTTTCAGTTTAAGCATAGTTCTGTCTTGTGGCGGGGAAATGAAGGGTAGTTTTACCGTAAAAGGGTTGCAGCTCAGTATTGAAAGTAATTCAAATTCAAATGCAGAATTAGTCACAAATTTGTAATACATAATACAAAATTATAATAATCATAAATTAAAGAGAAGCCTCCTTCTCTTTAATTTATATTAATTTGAATGTCCAAAAAGCAACTTTTCTATATTCCAGTCTTGAAAATTCCAAGCTTGCAGGCACTTTGCCACAAAAGTGACTGGTTTTATAAATATATATGGCATAGTGTACGCACAGTTTATGATTTAATTGAGTGGAACTAGTTCCCTCGATAGCTCAAATGGTTAAGAGCCCTACTCTACATAAGTAGTGCCCGTGGGTCCGAGTCCCACTCGACGCAATCTTTACTGTATGTACGTTGGAAGTTTGGATAATTTACTTATTACTACTCGTCATTATTAGCACTATGATGCAATTAACCTCCTTCTCTGTAATTTATATTAATTTAACTGCCTAAAAAACAACTTTTCTACATTCCAGTCTTGTGGGTCTATGTGAAACTTGAAAATTTCAAACTTGCAGGCACCTTTGCCACAAAAGTGATTGGTTGAATAAGAATAAATATATACGAACAACTATATCTTTTGGAAAAGTAAAGTATTTAATGTCTCTCGTACCATTAAATTGTATATAATTTTTGCAATTTACAATGCAACACGTTGGCATAGTTTATTTCATTTATTGGTGGTTACTGTGCACTTTGAAGTTGCTACACCAATCGTATTATATCATGGTTAGAACATGCTTGTTTGTTTAACCCACAAATGAAAATCCGAAAATATCTCAGTGCGATGTCATCAGCCGTGAGGTTAACTTCTGCGTATTAGTATGTTGAATCTTGTTATTGTTTGTGACGTGTGATAGACAATAGCTGAATGTTAGTAGTGCGAGTACAAATGTTTGTCATATGCGAGAAAAAAGTTTAATAATCATTTGAGAGATCTTGTTAGTAAAAAAGGTGATAATTGTAATTTATTTACGAGAGAAAAATATGAAAGGATCATAAAGGAGACAAAGGAAGCAAAACTGAATATTAAAAAGGACACTATTGATTATCGAAGATTGAAAAGGTTTGACATAATTTCAGTAGTTGGCAGTGAAAAAGTTATTAGTATTGTTGAAAAAGAAAATGCTCCTGTTCTTTATTATTTGTGCGTTGATGAAATGTATGACGTTGTTCATGAGACGCATATAAATATTGGTCATGGTGGTCGCACAAAAATGGAAATGGAACTAAATTAATTACAAAATATCTAACATTATGTAAACAGTGTCAGTTAAAGTATTCGTTACCTAAGAAAGGATTAGTAGTCAAACCTTTAATATTTAAAGAATTTAGTTCACGCTGTCAAGTAGATCTTATAGACATGCAAAGCAACGCTGATGGAGGCTTCAAGTACATAATGAACGACCGAGATTACTTAACGAAGTTTATTTTTTTACGAGCTCTAAAAACTAAAACTGCAGAATAGTTCATAATTTATTGGACATTTTCACTACAGCACCAAACGTACTCCAGTCCGACAACGGACGAGAATTCGCGAATAAAATTATTAATGAATGTGGCCTGAATTGAAAATAGTGCACAGAAAACCCCGGCATTGCCAAGGTAAGGGCTCTGTTGAGCCCCGAATCAAGCCGTCCAAAACATGCTTATTACTTGGATGCAAACAGAAAAAACAGAGCACAGGGCTGAAGGTCTCCAATTCATACAGCTTATGAAAATCGCTCTTACCATCAAGGGATAAAACAGTTTCCATACGAAACGATGTTTGGCTGCAAAGCCAAAGTGGGGCTTAGCCTTCACAGTTACCGCAAGATATTTTACGCAGAATTGCAACGGACGAAGACCTTCAAGAATGTGAAGAAGAAATGGAAAATTCTTTAGCAGATAAATTGACAGAAGCTCAAAATCAGGATAATCAACTCCAAAATAAAAATCAAGATTCAGAAACGACGGAGGAAACTGTTAAGAATGTTGATCGAAGACAATATTTCTCATGCATGTGAAGAAGAATGCGCAATTCTCAGTGTAAATCAGGAAGAAATAGAAAAAAAGAGGTCTGCAGCACATGAAAGTCTAATCTTGCAAAGTGGAAAAATGCTAAAACTTTCTCAAAAGAAATTTCCTGCGGCATCCGTTGGAGATAATGTTCGAGTCCGCGTACCAGACGTTGACAGAGGTCGAACGGACCCCCGATCGGTATTGGTAGTAGTAATGGCTACAGAATGCGACTTTTATAAGCTTGGAACGGAACGTGGAATCTTAAAGCAACTGTAGGGTCGGTTGTTCAACAATGAACCAGGCGTATACAATGAACCAAGTTACTTTTTTTATGGTACGCCTATGTCACAAGCTCGAAATTGTCAAATACGCTATATAACTGTGCACCTTCTTGCTGCCTTCAATCGATATTAAGATCTGGTAGAGTATGGGTGTGCAACCGAAGCTTTGTTGTTTCAGCACACAGATAGTAAAAATTGGCGCGTAAGTTTATTTTCTTCTGATTAGTCGTATATAATACTAATTGATAGTTCAATGATTTTAGAATAAACTTATGCACTCTGGGGTAGGTTAAAAATGGTTTTAATGTTAAATGTCCTCTTTGTTAAGTATTTATTTGAACGAAAAACAATATGGCGGACATGTTCTACAATGAAACAAGTACCTACGTTAAACAATGAACCATGGTTCATTGTGTACCTACATACTATACAAATATGTTTTACAATTAACTTATGTTGCACCTGCACAAGATCACTAATATTGATGTTTTTGTTTTCAGAATGGGTCGTACTAAACAATTAACCAGAAAAAAGGGGGCCTATACGGAAGAATCAATGAGAAGAGCTGTTGAACTGCACAAGAATGGCGCCAGTATTCGAAATGCAGCAAAACAATGTAATTTGCCGTATCCTACAGTGAGACGCTATGTCCTTATAACAACTCGTAATCAGGACGTAAGATTAACACCGAATTATGAAGTAAACGCTGTTTTCAATAAGGGTCAGGAAAAATCGTTAAAAGAATACTACATAAACTGTGCCCTAATGTTTTATGGACTATCGTCAAAAGACTGTCGGCGAGTAGCATTCCGAGTGGCTAAAAAAAATAATATTAAGTTTCCTGCGAAGTGGGCGGAAGAAGAGATGGCTGGAGTGGAATGGTTACGTGGTTTTAGTTAGGAAGCGACACTCCGAGTTATCATTAAAGAAACCTGAACCATGTAGTTTAGCCCGAGCTACTAGTTTTAATAAAGAAAACGTTATGAAGTTCTTCAACAATTTGAAAAATGTCATGCAACGGTGTCCTAGTTTCGCGGATGGATCTCGAGTTTATAACTTAGACGAGACGGAAACTACTACCGTGCAACGTCCACAGCAGGTACTTGCTCTCAAAGGAAGTAATGTTGGCAAAGTAACTAGTGGTGAGAAGGGGACGTTAGTGACTACATGCTGTATTATTAATGCAACGGGTCAATCCTTACCACCCGCAATCATATTTCCACGCAAACACTTTAAGGAACATATGATTCTTGGAGCACCAGCTGGAACATTGGGCTTAGCGTCCCCGTCCGGGTGGATGAACGAAGAATTATTTGTTCAAGTTATGAAACATTTCATTAAACACTCCTTTTCATCTATGGACAATCCATCGTTACTCATAATGGACAACCGTGAGAGTCATTTATCAATAGAAGCCCTGGATCTCGCAAAAGCTGCTGGATTCACAATTTTAACGTTGCACCCTCATACTTCCGGAAAACTTGAACCATTAGATGTTGATGTATACGGGTCATTCAAAGCCTATTACAACTCTGCAGTAGATTCGTGGCTTTTACGGAACCCAGACAAACCATTAACAATTTAAAATGTTGCTGAATGTGTTGGCACTGCCTGGATGAAATCGATGTCTCCATTAAATATCACACAAGCTTTCAAAAATGTGGGATATTTCCGTTTGACGACTCCTTGTTTACTGATGTAGATTTCATGCCCAGCTGCGTCACTGACAGACCTGAACCAAAAAATGCTGAAGAAGTATTGATATAAACTGAAGGAAACAAAGAAAATCAAGAGCTTAACGAAAAAGAAGAAATTGTCAATTCTACAGAAAGACGGATCAATACTTTGATTGATATCCAACCTTCGTGTTCGTTTGCTCCAGATTTTATTCCACCTCACAGCATAATGCCACCTTCGAAAGCAGGGCCTCGAAATACAACTAGAAAATCTCGAAAGCGAGGTAAAAGCATGATAGATACAGACACACCTGAAAAAGAGGAACTAGCAGCTGCTAAGCGCAAACAAGCGACACAGAAGGTCACTAAAGATCTATATGGAAAAACTACAGGAAGCAAAAGAAGCAATAACAAACCAGCAGCAAAAGTAGTAAATGATTCTGATACTTCCGACGACGAAGAATTTCATTCCGATGTATCGTCATTGGGGGGTGAACTCTTTTGTGATAATGACGAGAATGATAGGGCAAATGACACAGTGTTGACAGATGATTTTGCACCTTTAGTTCGGGAACCAGTTGAAGGAGAATTTGTGATAGTTCTATTTGCGAGCAAGAAGAAAACAACGTATTACGTGGCAAAAGTCTTAGAAAAGGTTACTGAGGGTGATAATGACTTTTTTGTCTCCTATTTTAGACTGGTTAGCAAAGAACGTCAGAAGTTTGCAGAACCACCTACTCCTGATTTTGCTGCTTTACAGACAAATGATATAAAATACATATTGCCAATTCCCAAAATGGAAGGGACTAACACAAGAAAAGTTCTCAGTTTTCCAGTTGGTATGTCTAATTTGAATGTGGGATGAACAGTTTCATAAATAATTTAATTTAGATTGTAATAATGTGTTTTTCAATAAATTTTTTGGTTTTTTTGGTTCTTGTTTATCTTTCTTTTACCAAAGTTGAGTGGTTCATTATGTACCCAGATGGTTCATTGTAGAATACCATTCTGGTTAACTGTGTACCAACGGGTGGACACAGTGAACCACCCAACATTTTTTTTGTTTAAAGTGGACGTAATAATTTTTAAACGTTATCCAAATGCCGGTAGGTTATAATAAAAGCTAAATAATTTTCCTAATTTCACGTATAAAATCAATCCATTTAAGTTTCAGGAACAACTCAAAATCGATTTTTCAAAATTTCCCGGTTCATTGTTGAATTTACTGTTCTTCAAGAAAAGTTGACAAATATAGAGTTGGTATAAGAAAAATACATTATAGAAAGCATCAACAGAGCAGTTCAAGGTTGTCCCCGTTGGTATTGCAAAAGTAAGTGTGCAACTCTGCGATGTAAGTGTAAAGCAGCGTGTTTTGTGCAATTCAAAGCTTAAGTTGCTCCAATAAGTAAGGCGAATGGATTTTTTTTCATACAACTATTTCATAAATAAATTATTCTTAGTGCCTAAGAGAACTTCGTTTATCTTTGAAACGATTATTGTATTTTAAAAATACAATATTTTTGTATTTCATGAGGTATTGTTATTCGTTAGTTAGTTTGTGTAATAAATGTAGTTTAATTTCATTCTTACAACTTGTGTATTATTCCAAGTTACAGTGAAATAGTTTCGAAGTATGGTAAAATAACATATTTTTCGCACATTGGCCGGTTGCTGCCGCCAAAGTGCAAAGTGTCCGGCAAGTACGCAAAACGGCCGGGTTTCGGACCTTGGCCGAGCATTTTACATGTAACTTAAAAAAAAATTCCAAAGCCGTCAAAGATATCAATAATACAGTTTATGTTTAACCATTTTCATTCATATTTAATTAATTTGTTTACTTACCTTGCGTTATATTAAGAAACTTTATAAAAAAAAGTAATCGAAAATTAAATTTTCTTTAAAAAATATGTCTACACTTTTTCTTATAAAATTAATCGTTATTCAGATATTGAAAAAATTCTAATTTAGGAATTTTTTGGCGCTAAATTCGCGTCGTATCAAAAAGTTGCATAGAACATAATTAATCGGTATGTTTCAATTCTATATCTAGGTATTTTTATATCTTCGAAATATGCAGCTATTTTAGAAATATTTGAAAAAACAAAAAACCGCTCCTAATAAACCCCCCTCTCCGCTGCTGGATTTCTCCCAAGATCTAATCAGCTTCAAGCGAAATGAAAACAAACTTAAATACAAAATTTTAAGTTTTATTAGTTTCACGCCATCCAATTCTTTGATAATTAATCTACAATTATTAATACTCTGAAATCCCAACCGCACGTCTACGAGTTGTCTGATCAGACATAAGTCAATTTTAAAGGGTCATCTTTCGTTTGCCGTTTACCTGAACCGTCTGCATTAAAACATCATGCCCCTTCATTTAGCCAAGGGTCATAATGTTTTAATGCGAACGTCTTTATTTAACCATTGAGCAAAAATTCATACTCAATGATTTAACACATGCCTACAGCACCTTGGTTTAAACTAACCCGGTTGCATATACAGTAAGAGCACCCGTGCTAGGCGAAGGTAGCGAGCCGAAGTTAGAAACAGTAACAACACCTACGCTAGGAGTAGTGCACATTAATAACATCTGTGCTAGAAGTTCTATTTATTATAACATATTTTTCTCTGAAGCTATATTTTATTTTAAGAGATTCATTAATTCTTATTCATATATTTTAATGAACAAAGTTCAAAATTCTGAATGCAAAATAAAAGGTCAACATTTTAAATACAATGTAAACGGAAATAAGTGTGAGCAGTAATACTTGACTTAAACATTTATGATTATAATAAAAATGCATTGAAAAAGGACGTGATTGAACACATGAACCTGTTGTTTCTTACATTTATTAGAACCAAGACTCTTATGTTCATCAACGCATTTAGCAAGCGCATGAGGGTTTCTACTTTTCTTTGTTCTTGGGTGTTTCGACCAGCCACGTGAGCCCTTCTTCCACCCATACTGGTTTTTCTTCAAGACACATAAATTGGACAGATGTCGACATCATGTCGTAGACCAACTATCTTTTTACTGAAATGCACTCCATTGTACTTAAAACAGGTATATAAGCCGCTAACAAGACTTTTTTCAGTCTTGGTATACTTATTTTTATTGCTCAAGAATAGTTTCACGGCTGGGTAAAATGTAGTAGAATTTTCATCAATTTTTTCTAATTTATCAAGATAGTAGTGTTTCTTCCATTCTTCTTTTAGATCATTTATTTCTTGTGGCGTTTGTAAATTTTCAGGGCTTATGTTTCCATCAAGTAAAATTTCATTCTTTGTTTCTATTTTATTATCATTTGGTTCAGTCGCCATGTCAATACATACTGTTTCTTCATTCATTTTACCTTGCAGAAGTAAAAATAATTCAATATCGGGCCCTTTGCCTCTTGCTACTTTATATAATTGACATTTAACATTTTCATACTACATTTCAAATTATACTTTATTAACACAGCAGCCTGATGGTTACAATGTTTCCATTGATCCCTATATTTTCCTGAAAGCATAACTACTGCGTAATATTATCACTACTGCTCAGGACACTGTATTCAAAATTATTTATTTCATGAATACTATTTGGGCCAAAATCTTTATTGGATGTTAAGTATCGATTTAGAACACTTTTTGTAATTATTTGTATTCTCAATAATATTTGATTTCTGTACAACATACACCACATCTCCTTTTTCTTCTTCGAGTTCTCGACATATTTATTTGCAATTGTGTTGAAAAGCTTTAATAGCTTCACTAAATCCCTCATCATTACTGGCTATCAAAATATTTTGAAAATGTGGATTGTTGATCTGCTTTGAGAATAGCACGGCTTCCTGTCGGTATCCATTTTAATACGGATTTGAGGACACGAATCCTACACAATGAAAAGTTAGAACTGGGCCAATATTTACGTAAAACATTGATTTCTGTTAAATTATCGTCGGTTAGATTTTAAGCTTGTTAGTATTATACAACCAACTGCAGGTGTTTGTATTATAAAAAAATAAATTTTGTGATTTTGACTGTCACAGTTACCAGAAGAATTTACCAATAGTGACTCATTCACTGCAGGTAGCATTAAATGATCTCTCCATTAATGGAGTGCATAATGCAATTGCATAATTATTTTCATTACTCGTGATGCCATACCAGACTCCGTGATTATTTTGGGCTACTTCTAAATGTTTCATCATTCCTTCTCCACTCTTTTCACCAAAGTTTTCTTTGAAGTTTTTTCTCCACAATGTCTGCACGTCGGTCTTTGTCGAAAAAATACTTTTGTCGGATACCTTGCTACTATAACCTTAATCTAATTAATCGATCATTAATGCACAATACGTATGGTAAGCCGATAAAGCAGAATGTTCCCGTTGAAATAACTCGACAACTTTTGATTTAGCTTCTTCTCCTAGGGGCCTTCAACGTAATTCGTATACACAATTAAGTCTGTGATTATGCTTCTGTTAAAGTTGTACAGTGCATCCCATTTTGGTTGAGACAGCCAGATATCTCAGTTGTTGTTGAAGATAGAACCTTGCGGTTTCCACGGTCCTGTGCCACTTTTTTGTGAAACTCAAAATGGCCTAAACGGATTTTGCCTAACTTCTTTCGTTTATACATTACAGGGTGTTTTTGAAAATCCACACTTTTTGGATCCCCTCATATCTAAGAAGTTTCTCAGCGATAATGTCAAATTGAAAACTTGTCCCATAGAGAATTTTACGTAGAATCCAGGGGCGCACTCAATTTTTTTTTCGGGGTATCGTTATGGAGATAAGACTCAAACTTATGATTTTTTCAATGCCACACCCTGTATTTTATTATCTCATTAAATTACTTTTTTTTCCTTCGAAATGATATATAGGTAATATATAAACATGAAGTTTTCAAAAATGCTCCAAAATTACTAAAACATTTCGAGGTTGATTGTGCCGTTTTTAGAAGAAACTTTCCAGGACCATTGGATTGGAACAAATGGACTCATTAGGTGGCCTGCAAGGTCAACTGATTTGTCAGTATTGAACTTTTTTTATGAGGTTTTTTGAAAAATAAAATATACGGTGAGAGGCACAATAATATTGAAGAAGTTCGTGCAACAACAGAGGCAGTTTTCCAGAATTAGACATTATCGCTGAGAAACTTCGTAGATATGGAGGGGGTCCAAAAAGTGTGAATTTTCAAAAACTCTCTGTAACTTTTCCCGTTCAGGACATCTTGAGTTTCACAAAAAAGTGGCACAGGACCGGGAAAACCGCAAGGTTCTATCTCCAACAACAACCGAGATAGTTGGCTGTCTCAATCAAAATGGGATGCACTGTACAATCCACGGCCACTCGGACAGTAATGTATGGTCTAAACTTGTTTTCGATCGAGGTATATATTTTTTGATAGTGAGGATGATTTGCTCAAGACAATCAATATTCCTACTTTTTTTCTTGGGATCTACGCATCTAGTATTCCTATGCCATTTATATTCTCTTTTCAAAATATTTCTCTCTCGCTTCTTTCCCGTCGGTTCTGTTGTTCGTTTTACAGTCCAAGCTTCATTCACAATGTTTTGTAAATCTCTCATCCAAACCTTCATGAAAAGAGAAAACCTGATTTATTCAAAATATAGCAAACTCCTGATCAAATCAAGCATCAGTGTCAGTTTATTCTGAAGTTGTATAATTTTTAAACGGAGGTGTCGAGATAATTTGGTAAGTATTACAAATCCAGATCAAAAAGCAGCAATGTACGACATGTTGTACCCAATAAGTTTCAAAGCTTTAGATTTTGACGAGAATTCATTATTGCACTTTTTTTCATCATTGCACAATCTCACCCTAGTATACAGGGTGATTCACGGTCGATGGTAGGTTAGTCGTATAAGGAAAAAGAGATATAGGATTGTCCTGAAGACTTGGTTACTTAGGTAACGTTTTGAGATCTATACATCTAAAATATTTTCAGCGATGCAGCGTTTCCGCTTGTATTAAAAAGTAGCAGCATCTCTGATATTTTAAATGAGATACCTTACATATTTTTTAATTTTTGGGTTCGACATTACTGTTCTTTTTTATACCTGTCTTTAGTGGTTTTCGAGACATTAATTTCATTCAATATTTTGTGTTCAAAATGTAGCTCGAATTAAATGTTTATTACTGCCGGATTTTTATTCATAGAAAGATTAAATTTCAAGCGTGCTTTAGCGGCGTCCTGTGTTAATTTAGCGCATCGGAGTTTGATCTACGTTGTGCAGGGTTTAGTGATTTTACTGCCGAGACAAAAATGACCAATAGGTAAAGTTTTAGAGAATATTGCTTCTATTATCAGCTGGCTATTGAAGTATAGGAACATGTTTTATTGCTTTAAAGGGAATTCAATTGTCTTTCATAATATTTTATAATATACAGGGTGTTCCATTAATAAAACGCACTTTTCGCCATTTTTCTATCTAGCAGTAAAGTCACTAATTTTGAAAGACCCTGTATAACGTAGATCAAACTCATATGCTCAGAACTAATAGAGGACGCTGCTAAAGCACGCTTAAAATTTAAGCTTTCTATGAATAAAAATCCCGCAGAAAATAAACATTTAATTCGAGCTATGTTTTGAACAAAAAATAATGAGAAAAATTAATATCTCGCAAACCACTAAAGATAGGTATAGGAAAGGATTATACAAAAATAATCAGAAATTAATGTCGACACTAAAAATTCAAAAATTTACAGGGTGTCTCATTTAAAACATCAGAGATGCTGCTACTTTTTAGTACAAACGGCAACGCTGCGACGCTGAAAATATTTTAGATGTATAGATCATAAAACATTCCTAGGTAACCAAATTTTCTGAACAATCCTATGTCTCGTTTTCCTTATACATCTACCCTGAATCACCATGTATACGATAACGTGGGGTATCCGGTGAGATAGCGCATTATTTCTATTATATCAATTCCTTATGTTAACTTTACCTCAACATCAAATTTGTTGTATAATTTTAGCCTTATCACATCGTAACTGATAACCTTCTTCGGAAAATTTTCTGGCAATCTTCTTATTTTTTCCATACTGTTTCTTATACACCTATGTACAACTGTTACTGAACAACTGAACTCACAGTCTCACAGGTCAGTATTTTTTGCCTCCATCAGCGTGGACATCGTTTCTTGTAGTTTCTTGTACGTTTACGTGCAGTCCTGACATAAAGTTAGGATTCCTAGCACGAATGCTGTTACTGTACCTATTTGGCGTAGCGCAGTTGTCGTTACTGACGGGATGACGAACTTGAACGAATTATCTAGCCCGGGCGCTGTTACTGTATATGAAACCCGGTTTACTAATGATTTCCGGAAAAAAACGATACTATTTCACTACTAACATAATTTATTACTTTAACCCTTTGAGTGGATTTGTCATCTGAGAGGGACATCACTTTCAAAAGCATGCAACGGCGAAAAATATAAATTTATGATCTTTAGTGGTTTTGTACCAGGTGCGGGACGTTGACAACAAGCAGTATGCGCAGCGTGCGCCGTCTGTATTGATATTTACTAATTAGCGACGTAAACAAATCTCAGTGTGTTGCTGACATTAGCAAGTGCGTGTGTCTGTACTGATATTTTTTATTATTTAAGTACACTAACAGTTTTAATATTTCCTGTTCACTACTGTTTTCGGTAAGTAGAAAGACCAATGTTTGAACTAGTATCTACTTTATAAATAAAAGTTTGTTACATATCCAGAAACGGATAATCAAAAAACTATGTCCCTGACTGGGGACAAAGATACTATGTGGAAAGTGCGTAGGTATCAACATATACAGGGTAACATTTTTTATACTGACTATTTTTATTGTTTTTAATTTCTTACCTTCCTAAACATAAAGCTAAGTAATACCTAGTGAGAAAATATTGTAATCGTGCAAAAACAGTTTCGAGATTTTTTTAGATTGCATTTTTCTATTAGCTACTTTCATTTCAGAAAATGTGGAATAAAAGGCGTAGTAAACCTCTGACTGAGGAAGAGTTATTGCAGTTGCTAGAAAATGACGATATGTCGGAGATTGATGGATTGTCTGACGACGGGGATGCACAGTGGAATAAGGCAGATCATGAAAGTGATCATGAAAACGAGAGATTGAAGATAATATGGACCCAAACATAAACAACGCAGGAGTAGATGCTATCGACAATGATGAAAGACTAAGCGATATAGAGGAAAATCCTAACAGCAATTTTGAAGAACAGAATGAACTTGACAATTTCTATGCAGAATATGGTATAAGCACGAAAAAGGACATTGTTTGGATCGCTGAAGCGCAATATCAAAGAAGAAAAATTCAATGGCATGCACAAAATATATTAGAAGATCCTTTGGTTGAGTTGCCCGCTCCAGTACTTTTTTAGTCGGTACATTCCAGAAAATGGGTTTGAACAAGTGGCGGAAATGACAAATCTCTATGCCAATCAACAAAATATTACCAGATTTCCTCCAACAAAACTGACAGAAATAAAACAGTTTATTAGTATTCATATTCTTATGGGGAACTTAAATTTTCCTAGGGTCAAAATGTATTGGAGTTCAGCATATGGTATAGAAGTAATAAAAGATAACATGCCCCTGAAACGATTTTTTAAATTACGAAACACTCTGCATCTCGTTGATATCACTAATAGAGGAAACTCCAATAAGGATAGGTTATGGAAAGTCTGGTCTATATATGACGCATTACGGAAAAGGTACAAAGAACTTCCACTAGAACAAAATCTTTGTGTGGATGAACAAATTGTCCCATTTAAGGGAAATATTGATGTGAAGCAATCCCTGAAAAATAAGCCAAAGAAGTGGGGAATTAAAATTTACATCCTAGCTGGAGAGAGTGGTATGGTTTATGATTTTGTAATATATCAGGGGAAAACTACAGAGATCAAACCAGTTTATATGAACTTCGGGGCATCCGCAGCCATGAAAAAGAAAGGAAGAGGCTTTTGCGTCGAGGCCGTGAGTAAGGACGGCATTGTTGATACGAAATAGTTTGACAATAGGGAAGTTGTAATGGGATCAAATTTTGTTGGCATAGGAGAGAGACTTTTGTAGGAGATGGTACAAAATTGAAAAAAGATTATGTCCATGTTTGTAGGCCAGAAGTTATACGGATGTACAGGGTGGTTTTTTTTCGTTAATATTATAGGGTATAGGCTAAACGGTAAGAGATACAAAAAAACTAAGATACATGTCCCGTTCTCTTTTTTAGTGTTTAGTTTAATGGCGCAATCGGATCTACGCTAACTAAATTGGTTTCGAAGATGCAGAGTGATTTTCAAAATCTGCCGGTTTTTATTATCTCTTATGACTCGGTTATTTATGGAGATAAAAAAAAGCTTTGGATACGAAAGTTTTATGACTTTTTACGTTGAATCCAGTGACGTTCTTAAAAAAATATAGATGTTTGATTTCTTGAGATATTATCAAAAATAGCATTTTCTTAAATGGGACACACTATATCTGACAATCTCAACCAAATTGCATTTTTTCTTGAGATTGCAACAATATTTGCACTTAATATTTTGCATTGTCCTAAATAGCTAAAATACTAAAAAAACATTTTTTTTTAGTTGGCCATTGATTTAATCAATTCTCTATTTTATAATAGGCATAATAAAATTGCAGATAATAATAACAATAAAACATTAATAAACTAAAACAACAACTACAAAAAACAAGAAAAGATTTATAACAACTCAACAGTAATTATATACGAATACTTATATATAACAATACAAATACTTATATATAACAATTAGCATAGGTGGTTAATCACAAAAGGTGCTCAAATTGTCTTCCATTCTGCTCGATGCATTTTTGGGCTCTGCTTGTAACTAAACGAGTGGCGTTACAGATTTGAATATTTGGCACTCTTCCAATGCAATTAATAAAATTTGCTCTGAGTTCTTCTACAGTATTACTTCGGGTTTTATAGACATTTTTGATCCCCAAAAATAAAAGTCGAGTGGCGTCAGGTCGGGGGAACGCGGAGGCCATCTGTTTGGTCCATATGTACCAAGCCAATTTTCGCCAAAATTGACATTTAGTAAGTCCCTTACCATGTTGCTATTATGTGCTAGAGCACCGTCTTGTTGTAAATAAAGATTATTTCTTGCAGCTAATGGCATGTTATCCAACTCCATTATTACACATTCTTCCAAAATTTGGATGTTATCCTTGAGCATTCAAATTTTCATTAAAAATTCTGTAGTTAAGGACTCTGTTTTGATATAGCGCCACCCATACATGGAACCCAAACCGTCTTTGTTGTATCCTGGCGGCCGTCTGATGATTTATGTTTGACCAATATCTATTATTATGTCGATTAAAAATTCCTTCGCCAGATATAAAAGCCTCGTCGGTCCATATTATATTTTGAACAAAATTGAGATTCCGATTAATCTGCTGCGAATACCAATGACAAAATGTTAAACGCCGCTCTTCATCTCCAGGATGTAAGTTATGAACCTTTCTTATTTTATATGGTTTATACTTATGCTTTCTTAACGTTTTTAAAACTTTAGATTTACATGTGCCAATATCTTTCTCAATATTACGGCTAGATATCGTTGGATCAGCAGCAACACAAGCTAATGTATTTATTTCATCTCTTTCTCTATTTGCCTTATTGTAAATCTTACTTCTTGGTTTTCGAAATGATCCATACTCACTTAAATTGTGATATAATCTTTCAAATATTTGTTGTTCTGGCTGTCGTCGTTCCGGATAACGCTCAAAATATAAGTCTAGAGCTGCGTCTTTATTTTTATTACTCTCAATGTAGCACTCAAGCATATTTAATTTTTCATAATTTTGAAAATTATTCATTTTAATCACCTTTTTTAAAAAATATAATCGGAAACGAAACAAGAATACCAGTACATAATTGTTACTGAATTTTATGACATGTAAACAAACAAAAACAATTGCTTAAAGATTCAATTAATGGCCAACTTAAAAAAAAAGTTTTTTTAGAATTTTAGATATTTAGGACAATGCAAAATATTAAGTGTTATATATTATTGCAATCTCAAGAAAAAAATGCAATTTTTTGAGATTATCAGATACAGGGTGTCCCATTTAAGAAAATGCTACTTTTGATAATACCTCAAAAAATCAAACATCTATATTTTTTTAAGAACGCCACTGGATTCAACGTAAAAAGTCATAAAACTTTCGTATCCAAAACTTTTTTTTATCTCCATAAATAACCGAGTCATAAGAGATAATAAAAACTGGCAGATTTTGAGAATCACTTTGTATCTTCGAAACCAATTTAGTTAGCGTAGATCCCATTGCGCAATTAAACTAAACACTAAAAAAGAGAACGGGACACGTATCTTAGTTTTTGTATATTTCTTACCGTTTAGCCTATACCCTGTAATATTAACGAAAAAAAACCACCCTGTACAATACAAGTATGGGAGGGGTAGACAAACAAGACTTTCTGTTGAGCTCTTCAACTGATTTAATAGCACCTAATTCCTCACGAAAACATTGTCGAAATGATAAGAAACAAATCTCTTCAGAAATATTACTTTCATAAATTTTATGTAAGGTTTGACCCACGTCAAGGAGTTCATCATTTGAGCTATTCAAGAGTATTTCAGAAGTTAATATTTTGAATGTTTCGTTTATTCCAGGGGCGAGTCAAGCTCAACGGGACGGAATCTTCTGGGCAAACGGTAAGAAATAATAAAAAGTCCTTTTACAGGCATGTGTAGTTAGTAACGGCTACAATTTAAAATTAATCTCACATATACAGGGTGTTTAAAATTCGAGTAACATATCAAAGTTATGTTTTTTTATTTATTAAATTTTTCAATTACGTTTTAAAAAATAATGTTAGTTTATTAAAGGTACCTTATAGCTAAGTTTTATACTTTTCGATTTATTTGACATTTCGTAAAAATACGGTCTTCTTGAAAATAATTCATTGCAGCTTATCAAGTCAATTCCAAGCTGTAATGTTTTTGCTTATTTATTCTACACTCTTCAGGTTTTCTATCGGTATAATTACAATAATAAATTGTTATTTGTTATTTTAAATGGAACACCCTGTATTTTAGTAGTTACATAAAATTTGTTTTTATTCACAACGGAGGCTGTGACTTTAATTTAGTATCTGCCAAATGTGCTTAATGTTAATAAAGCATTGCTAATTTCATATCATTGACTATAAAATGAAGAAGTATTCGTTAGAAGATCGTGTCAATTTTAATTCTTGGGGAATGTTTAGAAAATTGTTTACTGGCAGTACGAGTGTTATGTAGAAAGATTTCCTTTAGATAATCATCCTCGCAAGGAAGTATTTGAAAGACTATTGGCAAGATTTCGTGAAACAGTAGCGTGGCATATAAAAAACGAGAATTGGAGAAACCTAAAACGGGAAACGAAAGTACGGTATTATTGGTGTTACAATCAGTAATTGAAAATCCTTACATTAATACAAGATGTGTAGTATCTAAAAAAGTAGATGTAAGTCAACCAAGTGTTAAAAGAATTCTTTAAAAACATCGTTATCATCGATATCACATTGAAATGCACCAAAATTTATACGAACACAGGCTTGAATTTTGTTTACGGTTTCTTGAAAAAGAAGGTAAAGCAGAACACTTTTTAAACAAAATCCTATTTACCGATGAAGTACTTTCGATAACAATGGACTAGTTAACCGGAATAATTGTCACTATTACAGTACTGAAAATAACCACCATTACAGAACAACGAATCATCAAAATCGATGGTCTCTGAATGTTTATGGGAGGATAATAGGAGACTACGTATTAGGGCCACATTTTTTTATGGTTATTTAAACGGAAGAAATTTCAATAAATGTTTAAGAAGTGATTTTTGGATTCTTTTACAAGACATTCCATTAAATATCAGAAGAGAAATGTGGTTGAATCTAGACGGCGCTCCAGCACATTTTTCGCGCAATGTAAGACAATATTTAAATGAACATTTCCCAGGAAAATGGATCGGCAGAGGCGGTCCTTTATCATTGGCCCCAAGAACATCTGATCTAACACAATGGATTTTTTTGTGGGGGGGGGGGCACGTTAAAAATATCGTTTTTAATGCCTCTCTTACAACCATCGAAGACATGAAAATACGTATTCAAAATGCATTCGCCACAATAACTTCAGACATGCCAAGGAATGTGAGATCATTTGAAAAAAAGGATAAAAATGTGCATTCGTGAAAATGGACATCATATTAAACATTTATTATCAATGTTGTATTAAAATAATAAAATGCACTAATTTTAGTAATCCAATGCAAATTACTCGGAAAGTATTAAAAATAGGCATACGAAACCCTTAACAAATAAAATGTATTTTTGTATGGTAAATTCAAAAAGGAAATAAAATACAGGGTGTTCCATTTAAAATAACAAAGAAATTGTACAAAAAGATGATGAAAATTAAACCAATTGTAGGAACACAAAATTTTAAATTGTAGCTGTTACTAATCTACATATGCCTGTAAAAGGACTTTTTATTATTTCTTGCCGTTTGCCCAGGAGATTCCGTCCCGGTGAGCTTGACTCACCCTGTACAAAGACCTGCTAACCTCTTGTCCAATTGAAAAATAATTATATCCATCTCTTTAAAAAAAAACATTAATTCTGAAAAATGATCTTCGCGGTTTTTAATTTGATGATTTTTAGTGTAATTAAAAAATATTTTTGGACGAAACTGTCGTTTTATGAAAATTCAGTGGATAATCCCCATTTTTTTGCTAATATACAAGCATTCTTCTTTGATCTCTTTGTATTTTTCTCGGGTTTCTACCATACTGTTTAAGGCGTTTTTAAATAATTTGCCTATATTTTCGGACTTTTTTTGAAATACTTTAGAAATAGTATCTATTGACTGCATAATTTTTGTTTCTAATACAATTAAAAACACAGTTTCAAAATTTTCTTTAGTGATTGCGCTTCATCGATTTCGTTTTTTATTTTGGATGTTACAATTATTTTAGTAAGTGTTTTTAAAATATTTATATAATTGAAACGTAAAGCATACATCTTGTAGGTACCAGTCTCTTGAGTTTAATGCTGCTTTTTTTTTGTTTGTTTTTTTTTTCAGGAAACAATAAAGCTTATCGTGAAATACTATTTCCAAAATAAGTATACACTTTTTCGACAAAATCAAAAAAATTCCTTATTACCTTTTTAACAGATTCATTTAATTCAAATTATGAACGGCGCAGTGAACGTAAAGTGTATTTTTAATTTTTCTGAAATATTGGCTTGAATGCCATTGTAGATGTCACTCATGTTTGCTGCACCGTCATACCCTTGACCGCGAAGTCTATCTAATATGTACCTACAGATCTTACGTTCGATCTAAGAAATGGATAGTGAGGCTAATTACACATGCAATAGATCTGGCATTAGTGAACTCATGGTTAGAATACAAAAATCAAGCTGTTCAGTTGGGTATTCCAAAACAGAAGATCGTCGATCTGATGGCTTTTCGAAAATCTGTAGCAGAACATTTAATATGTACCAAGTCACCTCTAAAAAGAGGTAGACCCTCAAATGATAATTTTGGAGAACCATCAAAGAGACAAAAAACGGAATCGAGACCTGTATCAGAATCCAGACATGATGGCTATAACCACTTTCCAGAATACGATGAGAACAAAAACAATTCAAGGTGTAAACTGGAAGGGTGTAAGGAAAAAAACACGTATTCAGTACAAAATGCTTTTTAAAGGGTAGAAACTGTTTTCAAAAATTTCATAAATAAATGCGTTTTTACTTGTAGTTGCACGTTCAAAACAATAAAATAAGTTTTTTCAATAACAAATATTATTAATTCCTACAGGTCGTAGGGTGGATTTGTCCCTCCATGGGGACATGTCCTATTTAAGTAAGGGTGGGGGTAATGTTTTTTTTTGTGTGCTAAATTTTATCATTTGGTACCAAAATACATATGTACTTTCAATTAAAATTTTTTTAATACATGTTTTCCTAAATGTTCCACTGAAAGGGTTAATATAAATTTTATGAGGGCCCGGGGACCGCATGGAACACAGGCCCGTATCTACTTTATTACGCCACTGCGAATAGGAAGCGAGGGTTTTGAGAGTACCTTTTGTTTAATTATAAACAATCGAATTAATTAACACAATATAATTTGTCAATTGATGGAAATACGAAGACCTAAATCGAGATTAAAATATGTACCATTTGCATTTATTCTTGAAGGTCATAATTAAGAGAATTGAGCAGAAGTAAAATAAAATACTCAACTTTCGCCTAAGGCTACCGTTTAACCACAGTAAAACAATTATAAATTGCAAATTCGCAACTTACTTAAATTTGTACGCACTAAAAAAATATTAAGTACTAAATCTGGCCTTTATGTATTATTTATTATTAAAATAATAATTAAGGAGCTCTAAATACCGGCAGAGTATTTTTAAACTACATCAAATCATTTAATTAAAACGGATCCTAGTCATTCTTATCATTCAAAAGGTTGCATATTAACATCACCAATTTTGTAGCTTTTAAATGAGCATTGATAATTATGGACACGGCAATACAGTAAGTAATATGTGCTGAGAATGATGCAAGGCTACTGTTTAATTGTAGTAAATTATAAAACAACCTTGAATTTACTATTGATTTTAGCGGAACTTGAATAAAATAAAACTAATACATAAATAAAGATCCCTCACCTTGCCCTAGGAAATTGTCAAGTGCAAATCACCTTTCATTCAACAAAACAAAGAACTAGCTAAAAGCAAATAACCACTCTGGCCGTCTACCACAGCGGAGATAGACATAATGAAATGGAAAGGAAAACATTTATTACAGTTATAGCGCATGCGAGAAGAGAAGGGTGAATCATACATCGTATATTTACATCACAGAGATAATATATGTAGTTTCGCTGATTAGTAAGTTTATTGTTTTTCATAACTTGCCACTATCCGGAATCCTGTTTATAAATGGATCATTCAATATTTTAATCATTAATGATTAACTAAACCGCTATTTCTTTAAATAACGTCGGAATGATTACATTACAATTCTTTTTATAGTGGATTTAAAAATATTCCCAGTTTTTATATACGTTTTTCAAACAATTAAAAAAACGTAATCCTATTCTAACCACAATTTTTTGTGTTACGACTTATTTTAAATCTTTATGACTTCCAGGTCACCCAAACGTATTCAAAGATAATAGATAATAGAACCGATTTTGATTTAGTTTTTTTAAAGATGACTTAAGCGAGAGCTATGATTCATGATTTTTAGAGATTTGTTGTGTCGGGGGTTTTTTAAATTTTGTAAAATTTAAATTTATATTCTTTAACCTTCCTTCGTGGAATTCCATATTTAATAGCACTAATGTTTAAAATATAATATAATTCCACAATTTTTTTTATATAATTATTTATTTCTCTACTCATTTCAATTCAACATCAAGCGAAAATAAAGATTTAAAATAACATATAAATAGTTATGGTAACAAATCAAGGGAAAGCAGCAAACCTGATGTAAATTATATTCCATATTTAAAATATCTGTTAATGGTGAGTCTATAGGATCAACCTGTTTGTTGATTAAAGGTATTTTCTGTATACAGGGTGTGGCGCGAAGAGATTTGATTAAAAGTAATAGCGGATCCAGTTATGTTAAAAATCTGAAATTACGAAGCTGAAGGTTTGGATGACGCTGAGTTCAAATATAATATTGTCCTGAATGTGGCACTTCCGGTTATACCGGAATTAGACGTCAACTTTGTTATTTTAAATGGAACCTAATATTTTTTATTTTATTTTCGAATTCTACATAAAATTCTAGATAAAATTTGTGCGCAATGTCCTATACCAAAAATGAAGTATTTTCGAGATATTTCGATTTTTTTTTTAAATTTTGAAAAAATCCAAGTCCACATTGAATAACGATTTCTCCACTAATAACGACGCTAGTGACGTGAAATTGTAACCAATAAACAACAAGCGCTTGCCCGTTAACTCCATATATCCATTTCATTGATATTTCATACAGGGTGTTTTAAACTTAGCCGCCAACATGCACATTTAAAATCATTTATAAGTTGCTTACTTTAAATAAAACACGCTTTATTTTATTACATTTTACGCTGTATTTTTTTAAGCCAATTCGTTTGGTATCAGTATTCCCTGTACCTAAATCCAACCACTTTTGAAATATTTCTTTATCTTAGTTAAAACATAACAACACTTAATTATTTCAACATTAGTAAAGGGTAGAACATAATTTCCATTATTTAAGGTGATATTTTGTTATTTTTTCATAAGTTATTAATTCTGAAAAGTAACCAATAGCCTGAAAGGATTATTAATTGTGAGTATCATTAAAAACTTTGACTAAGTATTTGGTATTAATTTAACATATTCCCATTTTTGGTCTAATGAAAATCCACATGTTAGTAGAGAACGTTATTTCCAAGATAGTTGGAGTTTTAATGTTTTTTGTGCAATAAAAGAGGATAAAATTTTAGCATTAAGATTTTATGATGAAAATTTAAATGGTACAAGATATTTCCACATTTTAGAAGAAGCCATATGACCGGCGTTACATACTTTAAGAAATGGAGAGGCGGCTTCAGCTTGGTATCAGCAAGATGGAGCACCTCCTCATAACTTTGGGCCTGTTGCTCAGCATCTTTCAGACATGTTTGATGATAGATGGATTGCCAATCACCGTCCGTTTCGTTGGCCGTCTTCTGATTTGGCTCCTCCTCCTCCTCTAGATATGATGCAGAGAGTCTTACTTACTTTAATTCTCTAACACCCGACCATATTTCCAGAATTACAAGACATAACTTAATGAAAAGGATTCATAAATGTTTAGAAGTAGACGGTGGTAATTTTGAACACTTATTATAAAACTTTATTTGTTTAATATTACATTTAGTTATTTTTGTTTGTAAGTATCTAATTAAATTAATACAAAATACTTAGTCAAAGTTTTTAATGATACCCACAATTTTAACTACGATAATGAACTATCTCAAAAGTGGTTGGATTTAGGTATAGGAAATACTGCTACCAAACGAATGGGCTTAAAAAAATACATCGGAAAATGTAATGAAATACAGGGTGTTCTATTTAAAGTAAGCAGCTTATAAATGATTTAAATTGTGCAAGTGGGCGGCTAAGTTTAAAACACCCTGTATGAAATATCAATGAGATGGATATATGGAGTTAACAGGCAAGCGCTTGTTATTTATTGGTTACAATTTCACGTCACTAGCTTTGTTATTAACGGAGATATCGTTATTCAATGTGGACTAGGATTTTTTTTAAATTAAAAAAAAAAATCGAAATATCTCGAAAATACTTCATTTTTGGTATAGGACATTGTGCACAAATTTTATCTAGAATTTCATGTAAAATTCGAAAATAAAATAAAAAATATTAGGTTCTATTTAAAATAACAAAGTTGACGTCTACCTCCGGTATAATCGGAAGTGCCACATTCAGGACAATATTCTATTTGAACTCATCGTCATCCAAAACCTACAGCTTCGTAATTTCAGATTTTTAATGTAATTGTATCCGCCATTACTTTTAATCAAAACTCTTCGCGCCACACCCTGTATATTTATAAAATTCGAATGCTTCAAAACATCTAATTTCTTTTTATTACATTACAAAATAGAGTGATTATTTACTATTAGATTTGTCTGTGTTTATATTTGTAACATTTAATGTGTTCTTTGCATCTATTATCAAAATTCAATTTATAAATACCCATCTTTAAAACGTCATTAGCTGAATCTTTCACATTAAATAAACTTTTAAGAACATTGGTATTAGTTTCGAAAAATACTTTGGACTTCTTGTGAGGAGCTACTCTCTGACGTTTTTCAAATTGATTTCCAAATTGATATGTATTTACTATCTACCTATTCAGTGTTAACTGAGTAAATGATTTTAATAGATAATTGGTACTCTTAATCTTTAACTGAAGTGTCGATTACATTTGAAATGTAACCATTACCTTGTGCAGTTTATTTTATACTTGATATTTATTTATTGAAATTTGTTTGGTTTAATGGAAATAACATTGCTCTATGACTTATATGCAGCTAATTTATATATTTTATGGTGACATAAACAGTTAGCAATTGTAAATTAGTTAGAATGTAAATTGTTAATACTAATTACAAACTCATCAATGAAATCTAATGAACTATCAATCTTATCAAAACCATTTAATTTAATTCAAAAATTTGATCTTCTAAATTATCCATAAAATGGGCGAAATTGAACTGTCCATAAGTAAACCATCTTTTTGTAAATACATCTTATTGGTAAAGGTAAAATAATTTTGATTAACACAGAGATCAAATAATTGAATTCACTCCATTGTGTAGCTAATTCAACATTATTATTAACCCAGATAAAGCCACAACTCAAAAAAAAAAGGACATAATATTTTGCCACTGTCCTCTTAAAAGCCATGGTAAAATAAGCTCCTGTGGCGTAATTTAGGCAACTTCGCGATACTTGTTGAGTAATCTATTTTTAATTGGAAAAACGTATGGGGACTGGCGATTATTTGCCGCGATTGGTGTTTTGACAACAAGTGATTTTATATTCTGGTGTCAAATTGCCGAAAAACATGGATTTTTATAGGTAAGTTATATCTTTAAATACTTCTACAATAAAATAACAACTTACAAAATTATATAAACAAACAATTGTATCTCTTTAACAACAATTATAATGTTAATGTTATGGGTTTTTAGTCAGATTCGTATTTTTGTGTGTGTTCTTTTAAAAGGACAGTGGATAAATGCACTGCCGAAAGTCAAAACATGTTATTTTTTATGTTTTTTTAGTGGTTATTGGAAAATGCCTTTGATCCTCGACGAACTGTTGGAAGAGGCTGATGATGACTTAATTCCAAGCGAAATTATCATTTTTCCACCTGATAACAATGACATAACAGATGAAGACAGTGGAGATGAAAGTAACGTTGAGGTAAATTTTAACAATATTAAATCCGATAGTGAATCCGCAAACTACGATAGTGAAGATGATCTTCCGTTATCTCATTTTGTAAAGAGAAAAAAAAATGTCCAAGACAGCGAAAGCAAAAAATGAATTTTCGTGGACCAAAAATGACACCACCTCTGATTTACCTGCTTGGGATGCTGCTTATGGCCCAAAACAAGAAAAATCGCCTGTGGACACGTTCTTTTCATTTTTCGATGATGAAGTGATAAATTTACTAGTCACTTACACCAATTTGTACGCCAGTCGTCAAAATCGTGTTGCTGATGAAATGCGTTGTTTTATTGGTATATTAATACTAAGTGGTTACAATTGCCTTCCGCGAAGGGAAATGTATTGAGAAAATTCGCCTGATACAAACAATAAGTAGGTCTGTAATGCAATGACAAGAAACCGATTTCGCCATATAATTCAAAATCTACATTGTTGCGACAATGCAAATCTTGCTGCTGATGACAAGTTTGCAAGACTTCGCCCCTTGATTAGTCTATTGAATAAGAATATGGATATGGCTCCACTAGCCGAGCATCACAGTGTAGACGAGTCGATGGTGCCCTACTATGGAAGACACCCAACAAAACAATTTATTCGTGGAAACCCCTTTCGCTGGGGATAGAAAATATGGACTGAAACTAACAGACTAGGATATATTGAGTGGTTCGAGCCATATCAAGGCTTAAACACTAAACTGTCAGATGAATATAAGGCTCTGGGATTAGGTGCAAGTGTTGCCCTTGAGAATGTAGATGCTTTGAAGACTTCTGAAAATAACATTAATTACCACATTTTTTATGACAATTTATTCACGTCGTTGCCGCTGTTTTCTGAATTAAAATCTAGAGGCACAAAGGGTACTGGAACAATACGAGAAAATCGTTTACCAAAGAGTTATCCAATGAAATGAGAAAACAGCCACATGGAAATTTTGACTATGCTTCAACAGTAGATAATGAAATTGTCGCGTGTAAGTGGTATGATAACAGTATTGTCAACATCGCTTCAAACCATGCTATGGTTTTTCCAACTATCCAGGTCTAACGATTTTCTAAGAGAGATAATAAAGTTATTTACGTCCCACAGCCACACATAATCAAAATATATAATGAAAATATGGGAGGAGTAGACCGGGCTTATCAGAACATAAGTTTATACAGGTCATCCATTCGAGGCAAAAAGTGGTATTTTCCTCTTTTCAGTCACTTTGTTGATATGGCTGTAGCAAAACTCCTGGTGTTTTCACAAATTTGATGATGGAAAATTGGATCATCTGAGTTTCAGGAGAATACTAGAATCATTCAAAAAGAAATTACAAGGAATTCTTTCTCCAAATATAATGGAGTAGATCACATGGTTGCTTACCAAGAAAAGCAAACTCGATGTACTTTCTGTCACAAAAAAAGGGACTTTTTCTGCATAAAATGTACCGAAGCCTGACGTCCCAACGATTGTTTTCAACAATATCACACAAAAGACTAGTTTTCTATTTTAAGAGTTTTGTTTTAAAAGTTGAATATACACTTATTGACATGTCTATACTGGTTTGATTTCAATATTGAAAAAAACTTGCAAGATGATAGCAGTAGCCCATTTTGCCACTGTCCTTTTAAAAGGACACCCAATTTCTCTTAAGTGACTCATGGGGGGGGGGGAAATTTAATACTTTTCTATTCATTTTTTATACGTGAGAGTGTACGTTTTAAACTCTAAATTTATTTTTGAAACAAAAATAGTTCTGGCAAAATGACAGGTGTGGCTTTTAAAGGACAGTGGCAATATCTGGGTTAAATAAAAAATTACTTAATAAATGCATACATTCTTGAGGCGCGTATTTTAGAAAACATACTAGTAACATCAAAGCTTACAAACATATTATATGTTGGTAATTTTATGATTTGTGGTTTATTAATTAGTTCTAAAGAATTCTTATAGAGTGTTTTGAATTGTACTTTAAATTGTTTGTTATGTAGTTTAGTATATTTGCTAAAATATAATTAGGAGCTTGGATATGAGAAAGTACTGGTCTAATGGACTTATTTGGTTTGTGGATTTTTAATGGTATTGGTGCTTGTTTCACACCTTTTTGAAATTTTGTTGTAGGATCTAACATAACATAACCTAACCAGTTACTCCATTCCCTTGCGGGGTAGGTTAGGGTGACCAAACGTCCCGTAAAAACCGGATTGTCTCCTTGTTTAATGATCGTACCCGTTGTCCCGAAAAAGTCTCCCGGGACGCCGAAATGTCCTGTATTTACGTTGATTTTTCAAATTTAAATATAAACTTTAAATATAAGAACGTCTTAATTTATAATATAACTGGATACTGTGCTACCGACGTAGGCTCGCGTGTTGGGTACACTGTTACCCCTATACCGCTCTGCCAACGCTACACAGACGACAGTGAGCGCGAGTGATTTCAGTCGTGATCGTGAGTCGTTCAGTGTCCCTGCCGACCTGTCAGTCAGTCTGACGTTTGTTGAGTGTTGAACTTTATTCTTTAATTTTATATTATCATAATTGGCACTAATTATGCCCAAGCGTCAATGTAAGTATATAGAGGAGTATTCCAGAAAGTGGAACTACATTAAAAAGGGACGATATGACAATGAAGCCGAGTGCACAATTTGCAATAGGTAGTGTTTTTAGTATTGGTCATACTGGATGTTCAGACATAAAACACATTACATCAGTGATACATAACAGAGTGCCCCAAGTAGTAGTAAATCTTTTAACAATTATTTTATAAAACAAGATTCTAATGAAGAAACTAAAGTTAGAGCTGCTGAGCTAACTCAGGCCTACCATACGATAAATCACCATCACAGCTTTAGGTCAAATGATTGTATCAATAAGTTGAACAGCGTTATGTTTAGTGACTCGTTGATTGCGTTAAAGTTTAGCTCTGCCAGAACAAAGCAATCAGTCCTGATAACTGGTGTTTTAGCCCCATTCAGATTAAAAACTAGCAATAAAGAGATGAATAAATCCCCTTTTCATGGCATTTCAACTGATGCAAATAATCACAAGGCTGTAAAACTCTTTCCTTTTGTAGTCCAGTTTTTTGACGTAAGTGAACGGATAAAGTCAAAGTTATTGAAAGTAGCTTCCTTGCCATGTGAAACGTTAGATGAGATCTCTAGCTTCTGCTTCAACTGTATTGATCAGTTCAAGTTAAATAAAAACAGTTGCATTACGTTTTGTAGTGATAATACCAACACATATTTTGGTGGTTTGAACAGAGTGGGGAAAAACAATGTATTTACAAAATTAACAACTAATTTACATCGTGGTATTGAAAGAGTTGGTTGTCCTGCACATGTACTACATAACTGCATACGTACAGCTGCTGATAAATTAAGCTGTGACGTCTAAGGTATTGTTGTCAAACTCTTCTTTTATTTTTCTGTATACACGGTACGAATAGAGAGGCTAAAAGAGTTTTGTGAAATGGTCGACGCCGAATTTGGCACAATTTTAGTGCATTCTAAAACTCGTTAGCTGTCTTTCATGTCTGCAATAGAACGAATTTTAAAACTGTTTGACGCTTTAAAAGATTTTTTAAACGAGGGAAAAGCTCCAAAAATTGCGATAAAATTTTTTAATAATCCTTTAAGTGAGGCATACCTTTGATTCATCCATAGTCAACTCAGTATTTTTCATCAAGGAATTAAAAATATTGAAGGGATGATGTTTTGAAATGTACTCTCAGAGCAGAAAAGAGGAACAGTTTTTATCATTTAATGTTAAATTCATCCCTAATCGGGACACTATTAGACAACAAGATGAAATTAACTTCAAAAATGAAGTTAACGAGTTTTATGAAACCTGCCCACAATATCTTAAAAAATGGAGTGTACTGTTCTCCACCTTCTCAAAATTTAAATGGATGCTATTGAAGGACATCTCCAGTTGAGAACAATTTGAAGAAACTATTTCTCACTTCAACGAAAATAGTACCGAAATCAATCATTGTTTGCTATTTGATCAACTTGCATCGTTAGCAGATTTTGTAAGTGAAAAAATTAAAGAGTGGACTGATGAAAATGAAGAAACACCTCATTGTCATGAAAAGTGGATGTGTTTTTTCAAAACCTTACTAGGCCTGAACAGCACTCCTAATTTTTGAAGATATATGTGTTTGCGATCACTGCCCATAACGGTAATACAGAAAGAATCTTTTCGCTCATGAACAACCAATGGACGGACGAAAGAAACAAGATGGGAATGCCAACCTGCTACTATACAATTTCAAACCGGACTGTTACAGCTTTTACAACTTTCTATTAGATAAGATTTTAAAATGGCTGGAACAACAGCCAAATATCCTCAATTCAATTTAAAATAATAGAAAAATGTTTTGATATTGTTTCCATAAAACGTATTTTTCATTATCAGTTTCAGTTATCTTGTTTACTTATGTTCTGAAATCTGTATAAATAAATGAAAAAAGTATTCACTGCAAAATTATTGTTTTCATATTTTATGACATACATGTACTTCAGAGTTTAAATTAAATTAGAAAAGTGAAAGTAAACATAAGAAGATTAAAAATATCTGGTGTTGAACACCACAGGACCTTCAACCTACAAAATGTAAATTTAAAATGTTTCAGCATTTTCAATCATATTTATTAGTAATTTTAATGTTATTTCGTTTTTAACAATTTATAAAGAAATTTTATGTAAAATTAATTTTCTTTAAAAACGTCTCATTTTCATATACAATGAATCGTTATACAAATAAAAAATTTTACCCCAGGAATTTTATCCCAAATTAGGTCAATCATAAAAATTGCATAGAACATAATTAATGCATATTTTAAGGTCTTATCTAGGTATATTTATATCTTTTATAATATAGCATTGTTTTAAAATATTTGGTAAAACCCAAAGACTTCACCTACATAAACCACACTCTTCGCCGGATTTCACCACAAATCTGGTCAACCAATGCCAAATGAAAACAACTTAAATACAAAATTTTAAGTACAGTATTTTCTTCTGATTACGATAACATACGTACACATATGCACACACACCACACACCACTCACGCACAACACCCATCACACCACCAGGAATACACACACACGCAACGCACACACCACACATGCAAACACACACACACACACACGTACACACGCATCACGCACACGACACGCACACACACGCACACACGTACCACGACACACATGCAACCACCCACACACACCCCACACACCACCACCGCACGCACACACACACACACGCACACACACACGCACACACACGCACACACACACACCACCACACACACACACACACACGACACACGTCACACACACACACACACACACCACACACACACACCACACACACACACACGCACACCACACCACGCCACACACACACGACCACACACACACACACCACGCACACACCACACGCACGCACGACACACCACGCACACACGACACAGCACGCACACACACACACACACACACACACACACACACACACCACACACGCACACACACGCACACACACACGCACCACCACACGCACACACCACACACACACACACACCACACCACCCACACACACACACACACACACCACCACACCACGCACAGCACACACGCACACACACGACACACGCACGACACACACACGCACGCACACCCGCACCACCACCACACGCACACACACACACACACACACACACACGCACACACACGCACACACGCCACACGCACACGCACACACGACACACACACGCACACAGCACGCACACACACACGACACACACACGACACGACGCACACGCACGCACGACACGCACGACGACGACACGCACGCACGCACACCACGCACACGCACGCACGACGCACACACACACGCACACACACACACACACACACACACACACACACACACACACGATTGCCTTATACACCTACATAGTTTGGAAGGTACAAATTTTACATTTACCAAACTAGGCCAGAAACAATAAGTTTATGGACGATTTTGAGGATTGAAAAACCAAAGTTGCTTGCCGAGAGCACAAAAAATATATTTTTGAAATTACCTTGTAACGTGTTAAGTTAGCATTTGTGTTTTCTTTCCAAACTTGAAAATCTCTCGTGCCTGTTGGTAGGCGAGTCGTGAATAAGTGGCAACATCGCACAAAATGATTAACGTTTACGCCGCATTTTAAAAAGTTTCGATAGAGGAGAATTTTAATTGGCTGCATTTCGAAAAGGTAATCAAGTGACCTCCTTTTCGTTTTCTTTAAGAACACCATTTTATCAACGGCACGCTTTAAGGAACTTCGCATTTGAGAAATTTTCCTGTAATGTTTACAACAACAAAATTAGTGTAAAGTTACATTCAGCATTGCGCTGGTTTTAAGGCTCAAATGTGTACTTAAAATTAATACTTTAGATTTTCGTTTTGTTTACGGATATAAAGGTTTTTAAAAGCTACATATTTTCACTATACAGGAGGTTTTGGCTTTATTCTTCCCTTTCACTCTGAATCTTCTGGGTGCTATGCTGAAACTGATCCTTCGCCTGTACGTTGGATACTTCTCGAAACAGGGAGTTATGAATAGCCCTAGCTCGAAGGTAACTTAAGGGGTTACTCACTAAAAGCACCGACGTTAAGAAAATTAAGCTTTGGTATTTCTAACACAAACAACATACCGGTGAGTCTTTATATTGTTTAATTCGTGACGGAGCCCTGGAAAAATAAACCATCGCATGAGACTCTCCTAACTACTTGTGGATCGCTTCTGGACGAATTGCATATGGAAATGTAGCACCGTGGCTTGTAGAATTTCAATATAAACTAAGATGTTAGACATGATCAATCGAAACACTTAATGAGGATATGTACCCAAAAATTTGACTGCTTACTGGGAAATTAGGAATAATTAATAAACATAATACTTACTTAGGTGCTCACTTTTGCCATTTGATAATTTGGTTTTGATTGTGCATTATTTAATGTGCATTAACTGCTATTATTTAGAACACTAATTATTGTATTAGAAACAGCTGTTGTACCTTGCACTTATCGCCCTGAAGTTGTTACTTATTTAGATTTGAACTTTGTCCTTTTGTAAATTGAAATTCGTTATACAGGATGATCCATGTTACACTTTAATAGTTACTTAACGAGTTAAATGTTAAATGCTCCCTTCAGCCAGAAAATTTATACTTATTGTTTAATGATTCATTATGCAATTCTAGGGGTTCTAGCTTATACGTTTAATCTTTGCTCGTGGCAGTAGTATTAAATTACCTACTTTTTTTGGTGTTGCTTGAAAGATTCTGCCAACACAAATATTTGATATACTACCTAATTATAAGTGTTTATCCATATGATTATTATTAATATAGAGATGAACATCCATAAGATAAGAAAACTTTATTATAGTTATTTATCCTAAGTTGTAGTTGCAAAGATCAACAGAAAATTTTAACAATTTAGTTGTGCGTTCAGTTCCACCAATAAAAAATGGAGGAGGTAACTTGCAGATAACATCATCTTGTAACAGCAAATATGTCACAGCGTTATCATCAAAAACAAATGTCTCAGTTTTTTTGTCCTCTAAATATTTTACATCGTAATTTTTCTTCTTTGTAGAAGTTATGTAGCCAACGAAATGCTGAAAGAATTTTTCACCACCACATTTTATGAGAATATATTCTCCAGCCTTAAGTTCTTTCCCCTTTTTCTCCCAGTACACTTCCTTTTTACTGTCAATGGTTTCAACATTGCTGGGGTCACCTTCACGGATGGACTTGATTCAGGGTTGATAGAGTAGCGGCCAGATTTGTGCCCAAGCTCAACCCACTTGTGGAAGGTGGTCTTGATAGCTCACTGATACGACTGCGTTGTTTGTGTTTTCTGCTAGCTTTGTCAGTGCTTCAGATATGTGGTTCAGATTTTCGTTTTCCTGCGGACTATCAGTAACATTTGAAGCAAGAGAGTCGCTGTCATCGAATATATTTCTGTTCAGTGGAACAATATCACTGCCCTAAAGCCATTGGTAATATTCTTAGGATTGAAGGCTGCTTCATATGCTTTTCCAGCCAACTCACAGACATCATAGATAGTAATAGGTTTGCCAGCATTACCTGGAGTGCCCATCCATTCATTCAGAGCATGATTATAATAAAGTTTGAATGGGTACGGTCTAGCGGCATCCTTAGCCTTTTGTATACAATTAATAGGGATGTGGCTCTCGTGGTTGTCTAGAATAAGCAAATGGGTTTCTTCAGTGCTTGGTTTAGAATGTTTTATAAAATGTTTTAAAAGTGAACAAAATATCTTCGGTGGATCATCCACTGGGATTTTCAACCCCAACTGAGTCTGGAGGAGCTTCGTTTAACATATCAGTTTTTAGATGAACCCTAGGAAAGACGAACAATGGCGGGATACAATTTCCTACAGCATTAATGGAAGCGAACATCGTCACATTTTGACCCCGTTCTCCGGAGGTCATGCCGCCTACTTGTTTTCTCCTCCTTTGTATAAGAATTTTAGGAGGAATATGCACCGTGGACAGGCCAGTTTAATGTATATTCCAGATATGCTGTGGTTGCAAAGAGAAGTTGTACTTTTTCAACACCTCATAATTGTTGAAAAATTCACTGACTGTAGTCTTTTTGAAGGCTGCTGACCTAGCAAGACTTATTGCTTTGGGTTTTTGAAGTATTTAAGTCAGGTTATCTGGCTCTAAAGTACCGCATCCATCACCATCCCGCAATTTTATTTTCTTCGCACAAAGGAACTGCTTTATTGTTTGCCTTGGCACATTGAAATGCTAACCTTCTCACTTCCTGCAGAGTTAAATCATAATGAAGTTTTGCACATTGCTTGAGATACTGTACTAGTACTGATTCTTCTTCGGCAGTGAACACTTTCTTTGCTTCATATTTTGGGCCATACGAATAGTCTTCACCTTCATTATTTTTGGTCAAGTTTACGCTTCGGGCGATAGCCGACTTACTGATTTCATATTTCGATTCTGCCAAGCGTAATGAGAATCCGCTTTATATATCACTAACGGCTGCCTCCATATCTTGTTTATCAGGAGTTGGCCCTTTTTTCCCGTCTTTATTACGAGGTATTTCTGTGACAACATTTGATACATCAATAGCGTGCTTACTTATTTCTTAAGTAGGTACCTACCGACCTGTCGAGAAGCAACTTTTTAAAAGCAAGTAATAATTATGTATATAGGTGGTATTAAAAAGTATTATACATCAAATTTAATGTAGGCATCATATATAGGTAGGTCTTTTTTTCCAATGAATCGGTTCTGATAAAATTCATTAACACTGCCTACTATATAATATCATAATACATATACGTAATAAAAGCTCTATAAGAATGTTCAATATCAAGATATCTAATTTAATATTAAGTGGTTGTACCTAAGGACGTCACTAGGTAGAACAACTGAGAATGTCGCCTGATACAACAACAATGTATTTCAGTTAACCCTACATTCAATGAATGCTATAGAAAGTTAGTTGCAAAATCTTAAGTCACAGTTATTCATACAACAAATCAGGACAAATACTTGAACAAAATAAAAATACAATATTGTGCAGAAAAACTACAAACTACTGAGTACTGAAAGCGCCACCTTTGCGATTTCATAGGCACGAATCATTCTTTGATTTAAATGAAAATTATTAGCTCTGTTCCTAGGTACAACCGTACCTAGGTACAACACCTTCCCCTATTTATTCATTCTTTTATTTTGAATCGCAGTGGTAGGCATCTGGCTGGTATGCGTGTTGTGTAATGATATTGAATTATTTTATTTTTCGGTTGGATTTAAGCAACAAGACTAAACTTTTAAGGAGATCTCTTCCTAGAACCACGGTTCAATAATTTATTTTGCTTTCGCTCTTTGTTTTTGTATTTAGCTTTCTAGGGTCTACGCTGGATATCGGACAGTGCGGAAAGGTTTTATTTGTTGCTATTTTTTTGTTAAGAAAACAGTTTTGTGCATTTGAGGGTTGGGTTATTTTGGAGAAAAATAAAACTAAAGTATGTTAAACTACCAGAATTTGTTTTCGTTATCACTACGGATTAGGATTTGACTCCTAATCAGACCGGTCCTCTTCCTGGACCACGTTTCACCATATTTATTTTAATTTTAACGTACCTCGTGCTGTATCGTGGCCCCGTTCTTGGTTTGAGTGCGACACAAATATAAAATAAGTGGTGCCCTATCCGGCTGTTACGGAACACCCTTTATTATTATTTTTGGGACATCAGTACCTTTGTGCACGTAACAACCTGCGTTGTCAGACAAGCCAAGGAACAAGTAAATTCTTATTTCTAGAACTAATTATATATAGAACATACGATTTGAGAGCTTCCTTGTTGTGTAATTTGTTATCAGTTTCGTATATTCTAAAACACTTTTTCCGTATGCTCGTCTGTCTCGTCTAACTTACGAACGAGTTAACATACCGAGATGAAATTTTGACGTCCCCTACTAACCTCTTATTTATTTTTTTAATGCATCTATAAACAATTGAACCAATTCAGATTAAATTGGTCCAGGTTCGAATTTTGAGGCAAGTAATCTCATCACTCAGTTTAGGGTTGTTTCCTTTAATCCTTACAAGAGTTCTCCTATTAGCTAATCCCTATTTTTGTTGTTTTGTTATTTGGTTTGAACTAAATTGCACCAATTAATATTTCGTAATAAGAAATCGCTACAGTCGTGTTGGGTGTTCCGACCACCCATTAAGGTAGCCAATTTTGTTTATTTTTTTAGTTTATTTTCAAACAAGCAGAATAAATGAGTTAAAATTTGCGCATAATTGGTAGTTGGAGACAAAAAGCCATCCTACATATTTTGGGGTGTGCTACGAAAAATAGCTTACTTCCGCTTGATAGTTTTGGTAAACTACCTATTCATATCGAGAGAATTGCCTTGCTAAGTAATATATGATTACGCCCTTAAGACATGGAGTTAGGCTTTGTAAACAATGTTTATGCACCATGGATGTTTTAGTCCCTACATAAATTCCAAAACTAAAACTGTCGTTTTACTCTTTTGATGCATACATTACTATTTAACTAACTATTTAACGAACCTTCTTGTTATTGTTCGAGATCAAAGGGTTTAAGCAACTAACCTTGATTTATGAGCCAGGATTCTGATAAAGTTTTACAGCTCACAGCATCCTTACGCGGGTTCTGAAATTAATTATCCTGAATTACCTTTTTTTTTCATTAAAGGTTTGCGCATTGCGGCACACCGCAATACCACCTTCTATATCTTGACTAACCGCTCGTAGGGTCCATCCCAATATCTACTTGTAAATCACAAATGATCCACTATTTACTTTTAAGGGAATCGTTTGGGCGTTATCTATCTCGCTTATCTAAAACTGTTAGACCTGTTCATTCCAGCAATATTCTAAAGTTAACCGAAGGGTGCATAAAAATCTTCGGTTTAGCTTTCCCCGCAAACACGAAAATCAGATTTTGATATTCAGTAACCAGTGTTGTATTGTTATGGATTAGATTTTTAGTAGGTAAGGACCCACAACCACCAATAAACCAAGGCTGTAATTTCTATTCGCCAAAATATGTTCTAATATTTTTTTGCACGATTGAGCTTTTTCGTTTATGTACCATATCTGTTTCCAAGACAGTAGGATATGTTTACTGGTTGCGAGACCCAACTCGTCGGTAAGTATTTTACTTACCGACGTCTTTTACTTACCAGTGTAAAATTATATAAGCATACTATATTTCACAACAATAAGAACAAAAAATTTGGACATTTCGGCTTCTGCCGTGGAGAAATCGAATTAATTTTTCTAAATTTCGGACGAGATTTTAGAAATACCTGAATAACTGAAAAACTGTTGAAGATAGGTATAGGGAATGCTAATACAAATCAATGCAGAATTTTATTCTGCATCGGTTAAAGGAAGAAAATATTGGGCATTGTATTTGAAAAAGTTAAGTTTTGATGGTTTCTATTTTCAAAAGATGGAAGTCACATTTTGAACACCCTGTAGATAATTCGGCAGTACCGGAAGCATCAGCGTAAAGCTTAAGGATACCCCTATGCATAACGTCAATATTACTTGCTTCGTACTAAAAATGGCGCCAGTAGGCATTGTCAAATGTCATAGTCTTCAACCAATAATTTTCGAAAAAAAATTTCAATCTCAAAAACTATTAAATTTAAGTATAGGGAACATTGATAAAATTTCTACTTAAATGGCGAGTACAATTCGAATATGCCATAAAAAGGCTACGATTTCATTTAAAATAATAAAGTTGATGGCTACTTCCGGTATAACCGGAAGTGTAGTCATCATGAAAATATTTTCCTTAAATAGAATATGAATCACTTAGTCCAGATACAAACTTTCAGAAATCAGCCATGGCTGGAACTCCTAATACTTCTAATGAATGGTTTCGACCAATCACTCTGTATATATCTATATATATATATATATATATATATATATATATATATATATATGTATCTATATATACAGGGTTAGTCAAACCTCCGTCGTAGTCCAATATCTTATTTATACTGAGATACCAAAACATTTTGTAAAGATAAAAGTTGAACACTAGTGAGGAGCCTCCAAACTTAACATCCTGTTCATTTTTCATCCATCGATGGAGAGATTCATCCCCTTCAACTTTACTATTTACATGGGCTACACTCAGCATCGTCCAATTCATGAAAACTACAAAACTTCTAGAATATTTTTTTATTCAAGCAACAAACACTAGTTGAAAATGAAAGTAACTAATTTAATAGATACAATAAATGTAAACTTAAATGTTATAAAGGGGATGAATCTCTCCATCGATGGATGAAAAAATGTACAGGGTGTTAAGTTTGGAGGCTACAAGTTCTCGAATACGGCACGATTTTTACTTAAAATTGGCGCTAACTCCTAAAATACCCCGTATAACATAGTAAAACCGTATATTGGAGTAATGGCCAGGTTAAGCGCTGTTCAACTTCAAAATAATATACAGGGTGTTCCATTTAAGAAAACTATAATGACGTGGTGGAGCTATGGACCATAATGTGTAAAAAAATAAGCTTTTCCAAAAAACACTATTTTGGGTAAGAACTAGACCATATTTGAAAACTCATACAAATTAAAAATAATGTTTGTTTTGTTAAGTTTGGAGGCTATAAATTCTCGAATACGGTACGATTTTTACTTAAAATTGGCCCTAACTCCTAAAATACGCCGTATAACATAGTAAAACCATATATTGGAGGAATGGTCAAGTTAAGCCATGTTCAATTTCAAAATAATATACTGGGTATTCCATTAGAAAAAAAGTAAGTTTGGTTCACCCATTCAATATGGATGACCCTGTATGTTCTAAAAATATGTATTGGATTACTACCTAGCTCAGCGGTAGGTCAAAGGTACCATGTTCGAATCTGAGAGTAGTCAAGTGCTTGGAAAAAAAGTCATAATATATGAATTCGATTTAAGTGCGAAACCAGTCCTTTTCAGGACAACGTCTGATGATGGAAGCAGAGTCCGCTTCCGAAACGTCGCGATAGAAAGCGAAAAAACTGTGGAAATTGGCCGACTAACTCAAATAACATTAACCAACCTTGTAGCTAAAACGGTTACCAATTATCAATACATGTAAGCCAAATTTGGAAGACAGTATATATCTCATGTTATAAATTACCTCAATCTCGATCATAAAAGTGCCAACTTTTATATTAAAAATTAAAATCTGCATCAGATAAAAATGCCTGGTTTCTGAACTACTTAAAAGAATTAAACATTTGGTTAGTATTCTTATTGCTTGATCACGATTATTACTAACCGTTATATTTGTCCCTCAAACTGTACATCCCAAGGAGCTGATTGTTTAGGTAGGTGCACGATTTAAACCTTTATCCCTTAATCAAGAAATAATTGTTTCTTTGTTGTTAAGAGTTTTTATGCGAACGCTACACCGGGACCTTATAATTTTCGTCACTGGGTTTCTTACTCGCTCTCTCGCCTGTCCCTGATTTTCTTGCTCGCGCTCTAACGTTTGATGTAATTAAAATAAGAGACCGAAATTTTCACAGTATACTCTTTATTACGAAATAAAGAAACCAGCCTAATTCCCGATAAACATCTAAAATGTGGCAAAAAAGTCTCTAAGTAATTTTGTTTGGGTCCGGCAAAATTGATTCCTTCAATACCAAAAAGCCAAATTTTTGTATTTCATGAGTATTGGTCAGCAATTGGCCCGAATTTTGCCCAATTTACAAAATACAAACTCTGTAGCCCATGAGTGTGGTCAAAATTTGCACTAAATGTTGCACGAGATATATATTTACATGCCAATTTCGTTGTAGTCGCCCATTTTTTGTTTCATGAGTGTTGATCAGCATTTGGGTCAAATATTTCGTTGGGTCGCGGCAAAATTGGTTTCCTCTATGGCTAAGAGTTAGATTATGTAACGCATAAGTGTTGGTCGGAATTTGGGCCGAATTTTGCCCAAAGCATACTTAGACACCAATTTCGTTAGGGGCGTAACAAAATGGTTCAATCCGTAACCCAGAGCTGAAGTTATGCACCCTATTATCAGAATTTGGTCTGAATTTTGCTTAAAATCTAGATTATTGTACAACAACTATGAGTATTCAGCCATAATATTCGATTTACAGACGGGGTCCGTTCACGACACCAAATCTGCTACGGCATACGACTTTTTGTGTTTGTTTTGTACACTCTATTTTTATTGCATTATTAGGATTAGAGTTAGGATTAAAACATTTAGATTCACAGAGAGTGTTAGAAAATAAACATTTTAAGAGGTAATGATTGTTTCTTAGCGATATAGGCAAGGAAAGTCAAACAAACTCCCCCACCTCCAATTGACCAACCCGCGGCCACATTAAACAAAAATACAACAAAGTATAGGACATACAGTAAACGAAGTACTGACCAAAGAAATTCTATTTTTAAATTTTATCAACTTTAGATACAAAAATATAACCAAAATCTTTTAATTCAAACAAATATTTTTGAGAACCACAACATGTAATTGTGATTATTAAAGTATCTTAAAAAAAATTGTAGAGCAAGGAAACATGTTTGCTGTTGATCCAATTTTAAGACATTTCTCACTTAATAGCTTTATATAATGAAATAAAAAATAAAACAATTGATTTCTCCGAATCATGTTCATTTCGCTACATTTATAAAAGTAGTATTTTCTGCACAAATGTTTCCGATAAAGCTGATCTGCCAAATTCCAAAATTGCATTACCTTGGTTAAAAGGTAAAATATCCATGTAAAGGTTTTGACTTGAGTTTTTACTCAGATAGTAACAGTTTTTATTTTCATTTATTTCTTTTATAAAAAAAATTGGATTGTAAAGTTGTAAAAAAATAACAAAAATATTAAAACTTACGAACCTCTTTAGCATTTAAGCACTATCACATTTACTTTGTAACAATTATTAACAAAATGGAATGAGAACTAAATATTGTTGTACTTTTCACTGTATTTATATTACAAGTGAGTCAGCGAAGCGTAACAAGCCTTATCAATCCAACGAATCAATTAATTTAAAAAAAAGGTGTGTACATAACTGACACATTGGAGAAAAATTATATTTTGAGTACGGTTGGTGACAATTAATTCTAATTTCATTTTTAATAAGAAATGTTGTAGGACAATCTAATAGTCTAATCGAAATAACTTCTACTGTCCCTAATTCCTCTGTAGTTCGCAACACTGGTAGAACTGGTGTTTTAAGTCAGCTAAATAGAGTGATTTACGAGACTTCTTCTTTCCATACATGAATTTTTTTCAAGTCACCCTCTTCTTCCGACATTGCTCTTTCGATATTTGACGTCATCCTCATGGGCATGGAGTTATACATTTCCAAATAACAAAATCATATAGGTCACTCATGTTCCCTACCCTGGTTCAATAAGGCCTGTGCTAATGCATCTTTGAAAAATGAATTTTACATTAAATGGAAATCTAATAAAACGGTCAAGATTCATGCAAACTACATTGATATATCTGCAACAGTGTTATCACTAAAGCTAAAAAGTTGTTTGAACAACGAAAATGCAATGAACTACCTATATCTCATTTGGACAGTTGTAAATTTTGGTCTTTAGCTAAAGCCATCAGTAAAAACTTTGGGACATCTTTATTTCCCCGCATGAAAATCCTTGACGGATCTGTAGTTGCTGATTCTGTGGATTTATTTGCATCAAACTCGTGTCTCCATGATTCTGGAAATGATGTGCACCTAGTCATGTATTTTTCATATGCTATGAAACCATTTCGTTTTCGGTACAAACTCCTAGAATTGATTATCAGTAGGCACGCACGCACGCACACGCGCACATGCGCACACGCACGCGCGCACGTACGCACGCACGTACACCACACACACACACACAACACACACACACACACACACACACTACACACTCACACACACACACACACACACACACACACACACACACACACACACAAAGGTAATAAGACCGATCCCTCGAACTACCGACCAATTGCCATCATTTCTATTTTGTCTAAAAGCCATCAATCAGCAACTGTTCTTTTTCCTTGAAACTAACGAACTCCTTAATGATTACCAATGCGGGTTTAGGCAGAGTCGTTCATCAGGTGATCTTTCACATGTAACTCAAATTTGGAACAGTAAATTACCCAAGTTTGGAACAGTAAATTAGAACAATCCGGTGAAACAGTTGTAGTCGTTTTAGATATCTTAAAGGCATTTGTCCAAGTTTGGCATAACTATTTACTTGCCAATTTCACCTCATTTGGGTTAAATGATATACTCATCAACTAGGTTTCTAGTTTCCTTGATAAAAGACTAACACTTATCGTAGTTAGCATTATGCGGGCGTGTCACAGGGATCACATAGCGCTTACTTTTTCTCCTATACATAAATGATATTATTTCTTCAACAACTAACTCGATTCATATAATTTGCTGACGACAGCACTCTTCATTGTAGATCATCTGTCTACTCATAATAGTAATCCACAGTCTATCTCAAATCAAGACATTAAAACTGAAATGTCAATTTCAATCAACAAAGATATTCAACATTTTCTCTAATGGAGAAGCGATAATATAGTTACATTTAATACTAATACAACTCAGTGTTGCCTTGTGTCCACCAAGAAAGATCGATTAGTTCCTGTTGTAAGTATGAATGGCTCAGATCTTAAGTTTTCAGATTCTATTACTATATTGTGGATGACTGTACCTTCAAATCCATCATTGGGCGACCATGTTCTATCAGCTACCAAAACAGCTGCTCGTAAAATAGGCTTTTTGGACATTTAAGCAGTACTTTACCTCCCGACAACTATTTCTGCCCTACAAGGCCCATATTCGACCTCATCTAGAACATAATCCTTACCTCTGGGTTGGTACTCCCCAATACGCTTTCGATATCGCAGAGAGATTAGGCTGATAAATTACCCGTCCTTAACTTCTGACATACAGTCCCTTGAGCGTAGTAGAATAGTTTCAGTTATTTCTTTGTATTATCGGTATTACAATGGCTATTGCGCTGCTGAATTACATTATTTGATACCATCTCGGGCCACATTTGCTAGGAATACTCGGTTCGCACATTCACATCATCAGTACAAATCTCCACTTGTACCAAACGGGCGCAATCCACATTCTTCTACACGGCTTCTAAACTCTGGAGTGATCTCCCTAATTCCTGTTTTCCTCTCACATGATATGGAAAAAATTTAAGGTAGCCGTTTTTAGGCATCTCCTGGCAATTCAATATCCCGTTATCCACCCTCAGAAGTGTTCCTGATTGCTTTAGCACGGTACGCCAAACTTAGCCTGTTCAGGTCCACAATCATTAAAAACAAGGGGGCCCTGAGTTGAAAAAGGATTTACAAACAAATTATCAACATTTACTTTCTGAGTACAGATTAATAATGTTTGATATAGGTAAATAGCAGTGTTTTTCTCGGCGAATTTCATTGGCGCATGCTCAGAATGTCAAACAGAACTGTCAGTTGAAAGTCAAATTTTTATAATTTGTTAAGGTTATTTTTTAAGAACACGCTTCAAAAGTCGTATTAGTGTCAAGATTTGTGAAAATGAGTGCCGAACATAAGAAAAATACATCTGTTTCCAGCAGTTGTACTTTTGTTACAGGTAATGAGGAAGCCATATTTCTGAAAAAAAATTAGATGAATGTCTGTTGAGAATTCAAATAGTCCTAGTAGTTGTAGAATAATTGTTTACAAAATAATAAATAGTTCAAAATATAGAAAAAAACGTCTTTTAATATTAAATCTATTTGCGATTTAACAATCTGTTTATCTAGCGAAATATTTAAAGTGTAATTAAACTTACCTTAACTGAAATTGATAACTAATAGACCGACCACGCGTCAAAACTGTACCCACCAATGCGCAAGTCACGCGAGAAAACAGCCCTCCCCACCGACACATGTAAAATAATTTGTGTATCTAGCTATTATGGTATCACAATAGCTATTTGTAAAGCTTGATAGGGATACCGAGATAGTGGAATCTGAGTTTTGGGATTTCAACTTTCGGAAAAATCTACGACTACTTTGGAAATTTAATTCGAAAAATGAATATTTTGGACAAATTGTATCATCACGTTCAAAGAGATATCGATTTTGATGGCGGTCGAACAACATTATTTGGAATTTTGAAATCAATGGGTTACAAACAAACGTGCAATGAGCATAAAATTGTGTGTGAAATGAAACGCATTTGAGAAAACTTCAGAAGATGCAAAGTTTAGGCCATTATGTAAGTAAAAGGTATACCATTTGACACGCGGGGTGTAATTTAGGGTTTTTGGAAAACTGCGACTATTTACTCGATTCGGGGAACGAGTATCGGAATTATCATACAATAGTCAATGGGGACTGGTTTAAAAACTGGGTGATTAAACATATGATTTCTCCGCTGTCCAAACACTATCCGAAAATTGTGTGGTGGTTATGGAAAACGCACCGTGTCATTCAGTGCAGTTAGACAAACTACAATAATTTTCTAACAAGAAAGATCAGCTGTAGGAGTGGTTGGTTCAAAGTCTGAAGACTAAAATGTACTTTCTTTTAAATAAGTCACTCGAGATTTTCGTGCAAACAAAGTCTAAATAGCGTGCAACGCAACATTAAGTTCACTTTAAAGGTCAAGATACGGTAGTAACTTTTTTTTCTCCCTAGATTTCCATTGTCTGCTCTAATGCAAAATAAAATGGTATGTAGAGTTAATTTCTACTTGATTTTGCATTTTTAACCTATAAAACCGCAGCATAGTTGCCAAGTATACATTATTTACTTCATAAATGTAAGGTGTGTAGCGAACTGCATTAGTGCATTACGATAATTTTATAATTGTAATTGTATTTTTTTGAAAAAGTTGTGTGTAAAACACGATAACAAAGGGTTTTCTCAACTCCCGTACGCGCTCGTGTGTCTATTTGAACTCACGTGAAAACTCCACTTTCTTCTCTAGTTGTACAAATAGTTAATTGGAATTGAAAATGTTATAAAAATTTTCCGATGTTAAGCTAGTTAGAATAGAGTTTAAAATTAAAAACGTAATTTGTTGTTAAGTACATTAAAAAGAGGTTTGGAGAAATATAAGATGAGAATATATATTGCTTTTGTGTTGCAGTTCTGATGTCAGTTTAAGACATAGTTTGGAAATGGGTGCCCCGAGTCTTAATTTTTAAAGTTCACCGGTTCCTTTTAAGATTTGCCGTTGTAGAAGGTGGAAAATTCATTTTAGCTACAATATGTGTTGCGAAAATAAGTGCGCGATATCAATTCATGATATAAATCTGTTTGGTTATATGAGTGCTGTCAGTAGAACACGGGCACTACTTTCAAGGCCGGCCACGTGATTGACCTCGGTTTGACCTTGGCGCCCACGTGGGGGTCCTATTTTTGGGCTTGAGAAAGGTGTTTACCTTGAGAAAGTGGTTAACCTTGAGAATGTTGTTTCCCTTGAGATAGTTGTTTACCTTGAGAAAGTTGTTTACCTTGAGATAGTTGTTTACCTTGCGAAACTGGTTTACCTTGAGAAAGTTGTTTACCTTGAGAAAGTTGTTTACCTTAATAAGTTATTTACCTTGAGATAGTGGTTAACCTTGTGGTTGATCTTGAGAAACTAACT
>JARFJB010000117.1:0-70000 GCA_036346205.1 Vesta saturnalis | reverse complement strand
ATTATAAAAAAAAAGAAAATAAAATACACTATCAGCACGCGACCATTGACTTATTTCAATATAATATAAAAACATAAAATACCTTAAATATATGATTGGAGTAATAATCCACTGTCGATTTCCTTTGGTTCGCAATATGTTTCAACATATATCCCAAGGTAAGTGTAGTTGCAAAAATGTTTCGATCACCTTGAACAACAATTGGTTTCTTGACAAATCAATTTATTTTCCTTTCAGTACTTCGACACACAACTGTTTCTTACTCGAGACACTGATCAGCTGTTCACTTACATACACAATTTAGGTTATGCTATATTTGCACTTCATTATTTATTTTGGAATACTATCCCAAGATGTGATTTAAGATGTGATTATTTAAAATCTGTTACATTCACCTATTTATTTAGGTAAAATGAATAAAAGGAGAACTATCTTTTATTTATTTTCCCTTTTATCTTTTCAAAATTTAGTATTAAATTGTAGGTATTATGTCAGTTCCTTTTTGGAGATTTTAGTTCTATGTTTTTCAATAATATCTAACTTGTTAAAACATTATAACTTCCATTGTGTTATGGTTTCCATAGCATTAAATTTTTCGATGTAAGACTTTGTTGCTAGTTTTATGTTCTTCACCTGTTATATTGTTTTAGTAGCCTGATGATGACAAGTCTTTTGTCGAAACATGTCGCAGTTTAAAGATTAATTTAGATATGAACTTTATGTTAATAAAAAAATTTCATGGGGAAGGTTTTGAGTATTTATCCACATAGTTAATTACTTCACCCCATTTTGATTTAAGGTATATTCCTATCTCATAATTATGGATAAAATTACTTATTATCTATAAGCATTTGCCTGTGAATAATTTGTCCGACCAGACTTGGGTATAAAAACCACCCTGGTTAGTCTCAAGTATTTCATAACCAGACTGGCTCTTAGAATCTTGCAGATTCTTCTGAACAGAAGGCTCGCTCCTCTTTGCAGCATGGCTGGAATAATTTCATCCGTTCCCGGTGATTTATATGGATCAAATGGGTTTACTGTCCATTTGATTTTATTAAATGTATCACTTTTATGGATATTATGGATATTGCCCTGTTTCTAGAGTAATCAGGCCCTTAGTTTTACCAGTCAATCGGTGATTGATCTAATACTTCGGAACCCGAAATAGTTCGGTCATGGTATCCTCTCCAGTCTTCGTACATTATCCGGTAACTTAAAGAAAGAACGTAGATTTAAATGTATTTGATATCATTCGGGCGACATGGAGTCGGTTAATTGCAGTGGTTCAGTTTAATATTGAGTATGTTGGTTTTGAGTCATAAAGATAGAATGTGGGACTAACTGTTTGAACTTAAATGAAAATACCGAGATATTTTTCACGTTGATTCTGGTGACGTTTAGAATTTTGAAAATTATCGAGCCCTTACGTTTGAGAACGAAAGTTGTGGGTAGGGGGTATCATATCTTCTCCTTACGTTTCTTAATTGGTGGAACTAGATTAAATGAGATTTTTTTGTGAGTGGTGGGATTCGAAAATCCAAGATGGAATCTGGTAATAATTTGGGGGATTCGGCTTTTGACAGCGCTCTCGAGGAGTGTTACTGGGACGTTTGTTGTTACGGCTTAAGCGGTTGGTTAGAACGTTGATAGATTGGACCTTTTGGTGTTTAACGAACGAACGTTCGTGTTGTGAGGGTAGTTACCTACTTTTTGAAGAAAACCTGTGAAGGGATTTTAAGTGAAAATGTTCAATCACCAAAGGACAAGACCGAGTGTCGATTTCGATTTTACGTAATCAAGTTACCTGAGGATCACCGTCGTGTTATTTTAGTGCTTCTGTGACCTCGTTGGTTTATGTCGCTGTTGCGGACTTATTAAATTAACGTTCTTGGAGTGCCACTTAATTGCCGTGCAAGGCGTGTTGAAGTACAAAGAAACTTTCGCAGAATATTAAAACTAGATTTATATAAATAAAGTTAATAACCTTTTCGGATTGGTAGTGTAAAGAAAACTATTTAAAAGACAAAAGTTATCGAGCAAGTTGAGCGCACAATTCATTATTTTAAAAGAAGTTTTTAATTAATGCAGTAACACTTTACCGAGATTGAATCAAGGAACCGTTTGAAAAAAAAAAGAAATAGTCAACATTATCACTCATCATCTTGTGTCAGACTAAGGAGATTCCGTATCCGTAATAGTAGTAATTGGTCACCGGGTTCATTTTCGATTGTGGTAACACAGAAGAGGTGCTAACTTAGACATTAAGGTAGTATAACATTGTGTTTTATTGAGTATTTTCAAGATCTATTGCATGTGTGCCTTAAATTATTTTCTTTGTTAACGAAGGTCTGAAAGCGGAGTCGGTTACCTTTTTTTTTTAAATTAAGTTGTTGCTTTGGTTTAATTATTGTAAGTAATCATAATTCTGACGCACCGCCTTCACACTCTTCATTTTTGTATTAAGGGGCAATTGACCCTGAAGTAGTGTGGTTTAATAATCCACGAAATATTTAGGTTAAGCAATTTAGAACGGTGTTACGCAGAATTCTGGCCAAACCTCCCGTCGCCAATTAAGCATTTGTTATTTTTTTTTATACGCATTATCGTATGTTTACATTTATATTATTTTTTTAATTTATTTTAGCTTTGTTTAGGTATCATAAATTTGTTTTAATTCTGTGAAAACCCCTTTTATGTTACATAAAAGTTTTTTTTTAAATTGAAAATTTACCGGTAATTTGGGAGCTTAAGTTTTAACGTAACGAAGTTACAGTTTCTTTGTTGAGGGATAGCGTTAAGGATATTCAGTGTTTTATTCGACTTCTAGTTGACTATGAATTCATTTAGAGTGCATCCATTAAGGGTGATTTTTTTTTGTTTTGTTTTGTTAAGATTATTATATTATGCCTAATTATTTACACTGAGGTGTAGTAACGTAACGTAACATTATTGAGTGATTAACACGCTCTTATTTGTCAGGCGTGTAGTGCTATTTTGAAGCCCTCTTTCAGGTGGTTTGCTGAGTTACTGTCGAGGACACCTGGGATTGATTGCGGGTAGGTAGGCGTATGTTTTTTGTATGTTTAGACACGCTATGTATTCATAATTTTGGCACGACGTCCCTTATTTTGACTACCAAACATTCTGGCACCCTTAACCGATCCGATTACGTCTTATCCCCTACTTTGACTTACGTACGATTTACTATTCTGGATGTGCAAAATTTATCAACATCTTACCCACTCCCATACGCTGACTGGTCGGTGCAAAAAGGCCAATTTTATTTATAATCCCGTTCTACCACCAGTTTATACCGTTACAAGCTCTTCTCAGAGCTTTGGTGTGCGCAGTTAGGGGTGTCTTGTACTCATCCCAATTACCTGATGCTTTTGCCCTATGAAATAGTTTTCTAGTGTTTACTCTCATTTCCGTGATTTTTCCTTATATGTAGGGACAATCGTGTCTGTTAATTGCTCCATGGCTATCTCTATGCCTAGGTTGTTATTTATCGAAAACTGAAACCCCGCCAGTTTACGATATAATTCCTTCTTATACTCCCAGTTCGTTTTGCAGGGGTTTCGATAACTTTCCACCAGGCGATTTATTCCGGTGATATCAAAATATATGCGTCTGTGATCCAAACAGATCCACCTCATTAGAAACATAACAATTTTTAACAAACTTACTTACATAACAAGTATCTAATGTTGTATCAATTACCTCCTTCCTTCGCCTTGTTACGAAGGAAGGATTGTTCTCTCAATTCAATATGTCTAAATTGTATGCCATAGCGAATTGTAAGATAGACTAGCCCCTGGGGTTGGTGGTTGTGTTTCCACATACCATATGGTGGGATATTGCGTCACAAGCGATGAGTAGTTGCGATCCGTTGCCCCTGCAGCTATTGATCAGTTCCTCCACTTCATCTAGGGGGATCTTCGAGTTATCAGAATGGAGGTACGCCGATCCGTGCATTAACTCCCTTGGGCCTCTTCCATCTGAGGTGAGCTTTTCTGCTACTAGATCCTCTGGACAGAAGTTCATTAGCGGTAATATTTGTATTCCTTGAAATAATCAAATCCTAGCTCGGGTGCCAGTACGGTTTGACCAACGGCACTCTTGTTAGCGCAATACTAATTTGATAAACTGTTGCTGATCGCTCTTTCCACACACGACAAGCAGTTGGCCTCTGCTGTAGGAAAATTCGGAGGTCATCCTTATACAGCCAACAAATAAACACAAATTTGTCTCGCATAGACTCAATACTGGTACAATCATGCTGAATTCAGATTAACATAAACAAAAAAAATGTACCAATCAAAATGTTTCACCTCAAAGTCTTTTTGTAATTTTAAAAAGGTGGTTCATAGAGTATCCAGTACTAACCTATCCAGTATGATTCTTAGACAAAATTAGAAAACGAAAATTGTCACGTTTTTGGTTCTTTGCAACACCGTTAAAACAAAGTTTACATGAAAGAAGGTTACGGCAAAAGAAAGAAATAAGTTGCAAACAGAAAAGAGAAGTTTTTGATATGTCTGTTCTGGTACATTTATTATTCAGTCATTTCAAGTGTGTAAATTGCACAATTGCAAAATATTTTTTGTTTAGACGTTTCAAAAACTCAATATTATTTACTAGAAATAGACAATCATAATTATATAATTCATTTAATGTTTATACGAGTGTCACTAACTGTGGTTACTATTCATTATCTGGGTTATCTAATCCGTTACCTAATCTTTTAATTACACGCGATACTATTTAAATATTTAAGTGACTCAGTAAATAAGGAAAAAATTTCAATATGAAAGGTTACTTATTAAGTGGAATAAAGAAACGCTTGAAGTACTTATAGATAGCTTATTTATGACATAAATCATCAACGATTTAGAGTAATTTTTAAATTATTAATTTCACAAATTGACAATTTTTATATTCTGGAAAATAAAAATTTCCTTACCTGCTAAAAATTATTTTGAAACCAACCAATCTAAATACTATCGCGTGATGTCGCAATACTAATTGGCGCTAAAGAACACAACAACGCCAGTGTGATGGGTTAAATTAAAATAAAATAAAACAAGTTTATGCTACAAACAACGTTTACACTAAAAACATTGAAAGAATAGTAAACAGCTGGGTCCGCGGACACTTGTGATGTGACAAAGTGCTGGGATATATGTAAATAAAATAATAAAGAAGTATTATCCCATATATTCACAATATATGGAATTAACTTTTATAATAAAAGATGCTGTGTTTTCACGCCCAAATGAGGAGATGTTGACTAGCGCAAATTGGCAGCCCACATTAGTGTTAATTATCTGTGCATGTCAGCCAGGTTGGCAGCACATATTAGTGTACACGTTAGTACACTCTGGTATCACGCGTTAGTGCTAATTGGCCCGTTTTATTCCCGTTAGCGCATAATAATACGTTAGCGCTAATTATCTGTAGATGTTTGTACAGACTGGTAGCACAAGTTAGTGCTACTTATGTGTATACCTTAGTACGATTTGGTAATCCATCTGTACATGTTACCACAGGTTGGCAAATACTTTAGGCGCTAATTATCTGTACACGTTAGCGCAGGCTGGTAGCACACGTTAGTGCTAATTATGCGTTAATGCCAATTATCGGTACACGTTAGTGCGGATTGTTTACACACGTTGGTACTAATAATCTCTCCAAGTTGGTACGGGTTGGCAGCACACGTTAGCGCTAATTATCTGCACATGTTAGTACAAGCTGGTAGCACACGTTAGTGCTAATTATTTGTACCGGTTAGCAGAGGCTGGCAGCTCATGTTCGTGGCTATTATCAGTACACATTAGTACTTTCTGGTAGCACACGATAGTGCTAATTATTTGTACCAGTTAGCATACGTTGTCAGCATACGTTAGTGTTAATTATGTGTAGACGTTACTACACGCTGGTGGCGAAATTAAGTGTTATTCAATGCTAATAAAACTCGAATTAGAGGCTTATGACTTACATTTAAAACTGGTAACACGATCAAATGCTAGTGAATTTGAAGAGTGGATTACTTTTTTCCATCATTTGGATGATGCCATTCGTTATAAAGTTATTGCTGCAAGATTTGTTCACCAGAAAAAAATGTCAAAATTGTGTAGGTTCAACAAACAAGTCAAGCAAAAGAGTAATGCCAAAAACGTAAATAGTTTATTAACAATTATTCTGGGACATTTGACAAAGAAGAAATAGGTTTGTTAAATAAAGGATTGAATATAATCTTAATTTCAATAAACCTCCGTTGGATACAATCATAGTTGGCATAGAAAGTTGAATTAAATCATTGGATGAAAATTCCTAAAAGTACGTTAGAAAAGCCAGTAAAATTCAAATTACGGAAAATATTGTACAGGAGTCATTCAGAAATCTCAAGAGTAAAAAATGTTTCTATCTCAAAACAGACAAATGCAATTAATTGGTTATTTTAAACCAAGAGGATTTTTTTGCTTCAGTGTAAAACTTTCTGATTCAGGTCCTTATTTAGTCATTACCAAAGATCCTCTTCCTAACATGATTACTTCAACTAGGAATTAGAACGTAAATGAGCTTTGAATGATTCTATTTCGTTTCGACCAAAGGAATTCAATCCCGTACTACCTAGAATGTATTGCTTGCCTAAAATTCACAAACCAGATAATGCTATGCACCCATTGTTTCTAGTATTAATGCACCTACTTGTCTGCTGTCCAAATGGTTGTTTAGTAAATTCTATAATTTCTCCTACCAACAGCCCAACTTTAGCGTTTCAAATTCGTATGAATTTATTGATAAAATAAAAAACACTGAACTTACAAAAGACGAAATTTTAATCTCATTCGGCGTTTGTGAGTAATCCAATAGATCAATCTTTAGTTTATTTAGAAGAGGTTTAACAACCAAACCATTTGGACAATACAGAAGTAGAATAATTTCTTAATTACCAGAGTTGTGTATAAAACAAACCTTTTCCAAAATTAATCATCAATTCTTCAAACAAGGACATGATACGACAATGAGTAATAGCCTATCTTCGTTTATAGCCAATCTATTCATGGGTAAATTTGAAACAGTCTTAAAATGCGATTTACCTTGTTTTTCTAGAGTTTGTATTAGATACGTGGACGATGTGTTTGCCATCCTTAATACTAAAGTTTGTAGTGTTGAGAACTTTACAGAAACTTTAAAATCAAATTTACCTATAAGATATAGGCAGATTTGTCGTTACTCCCTGGTATCGTCGGTTCATCCCTAACTTTTCTTCTCTTGTAGCTCCGCTGACTGTTCTTACCAAGGAAAATGCATTGTTCGTTTGGTCGTCCGATTGTGAGACCGCTTTCAATTCACTCAAGGAACAATTGGTATCTTTTCCGATTCTCGCCATTTATTATTCAAACTGATGGTTCCAATTTCAGAATTGGGGCAGTTCTCAGTCGAACTTCTGATGGTGAAAAAGTAATAAGTTATATCAGTCGATCCTTATCAAAGGCGGAACGAAATTACTCTCGACGGAAAAGGAATGCTTGGCTGTACTATGGGCTATCGAGAAGTATAGGCCCTATGTCGAGGGAAGTTCTTTTAGCGTGATCACCGACCACCATTCTCTTGTTTGGTTAAATAAATTATCTAACCCTTCTGGCCGTTTAGCACGATGGACATTGCGTTTTCAACTATACAACTTCACGATCATACATCGCAAAAGCAACGAACATGTGGTCCCTGACGCATTCTTGTTCGGTTCCTTTAGTGGATAGTGTTGATGTTACTTTTTCTTCTTCTTTGATTAATTTACCGGTACAAGATCCTTGGTACCTCAAACTTGTTAATCGAGTGTTTTCTTTCGCCCAGTAAATTTCCTTTGTGGTTCGTGAAAGACGATCGTCTCTATAACTGTATGAAGATATCTCATTTCGCCGGCCAGATTCGGATGGTTAGCATGTTGTAGTTCCTAAAGAACAACGACGACATATTCTCTTGGAAAATCACGATTCTCTTACTTCTGACCACCTTGTCGTAACTAATACTGTCTAGCGTGTCTCAACATTACTATTGGATTGCTCTTAGGGCAGATGTCGCTCGTTACGTGCGTCAGTGTGCTGTTTGCTCCCCTCATAAAGTGGAGCGGTATGCTCCACCTACTTTTTGCTCCTCGTGCCAAACCTACTAGGCCTTGGCAAGTGTTGTGTACTGACATAGTGAGTCTTTGCCTCGACCTTCAAACTACTACTGGTAATGACCGATTGCTACACAAAATTTGCATTTTTCTTCCCTTTGCGTTAGCTACTGCTACTACTGCTTGCCCCCTAATCGAAGATAATATTTTCCTCGTAAATGGTACTCTCAGTATATCATTAACGACAATGATGTACAATTTCGCAGCAGGGAATTTGCTATGTTTTATTCAGAATATGGCACCATGATCTTGTTTAATGCCAAATAGCATCTTAGGGCTAACCCCGCTGAGAGGTTAATAAAGTATTGAAAACCATGATATTTCTTACATTATTCAAAAACCAGCGCAGAGGACGAGAATTTAGCAAAAATTGGTCGTGCTGTTATATCTGCTAAACAGAACGTGATTGTGTGTTCTGTTTATTTTGATCTCTTTCTACGTGTGTATTCTCTTTTTGGAAACCTACAAGGTCCTTCTGTTTCGAACAATATTACTTTGTCGGATCTTGACCGTACTCTGCGCGACGGCAAATTCACTCATCAATTTAAGGCTACCCGCTCGAGCATTGTCAAAGGATTATAGAAGGTGTATAGCTGTTGCGAACAGCGTTATAATTTACGACGATCGACGAAATTGAACTTGAATGACAAAGTATGGGGACAAAATTTCGTTTTATCAGATGCTTCATGGCATATTAATTCTAAACTGACTCCTAAATTTACTGTCACCTGTCAAATCAAACCCATTGTTTCTCCCTGGACTTATAAGTTACAGGATGATAATGGACATTCGCATGGCGTTTATCATGTCAAAGATCTAAGACCTGATCATACTACCTATTCCTCTAAGTCGGATTCTGACGAATAATGTCTCCTTAGTCTTCTTACGCTATCCTCGTGGATGAAAGAGACTTTAATACCTACCTATCTCAAAAGATTGCTCTATAGATACTCATTAGTGCTTGTCTTGGTACATTCTCTCTGATTGGCTATTCCCATACACTCTCTACCTTGTGGTTCCTTACCTTACACATATTATCTTTTGGGCGGTTGGTTAGGTGTGAAGATTTTAGGTACTTCTTTAAGGGACAACACTTTCTTTTCGTTCTTCGAGTGTAACCCCTACTCGAATATCAGAGCCCTTCTTTTTACTCTTTCGGGTGGGTTTCTTAGCACTACTGTCTGTATATGCTGGGGTTGGTATTGGGTTTGGTTTAGGTTGGAGGTTTTTAGGCTGGCGGCTCTATAGTCCGTTTGGGGTTAGGAATAAGGGCGTAACCCGGCTAGTATGCATAGATGAATAAGTGAATATCGGACGATGACGACCACCTACCTACTCAAACTCCCAATTCTTATCCGCTTTGCTATCCCAACAACTTAGTATAAACCTTTTTATTTTTCTCCCAGCTCATTAATGGTTTAGTTTTGAGGGGGATACCGCTTCACGTTACACCTTCTTTCACGCTGCGCGTTTGAAGACTGTGTTTTAAGTTTGCTGAGCATATAACCGACCTAGTCTTTGGGAGAATTCTGGGCCTCTATAAGACGCACCCCTGCCGTGGCCGCCTGTAGGATTCCCTCTTCTTAGTGGATAGGGGAGGCAGCGATAAGATGCATAAAAATCTTTTCTATAGCTACTTTCGCATCTTCTCTGACTCCAGGCAAACTCTTGTGATGCCACGAAGTGTCGCTCTGGTTCTATGAGGACCGAACAACGAGTACGGTTGAAGAACGTAGTAGATTTGTGTTATATTTTATTATGATCTAGTACCGGCCGAATGCCGAAGAGCTCACAGTGAGAGTTGGAGCCAGGCCGTCCTCTCGTCTAGCGCGAATGTGTTCCTTGTGTATGATTGGAGAATTCTAATGGAGGGGGGTCTACGTCCGTGACGGAGTGCTCGCTGCGTAACATCCGCGTCGTTTTTCTCTGCTTCGTTTGGGTAGGGTTGGGTTTTCTTGGTATTTATTACCACTGGGGTTGGTTTTCTTCGGGAATTTTTGTTTTAAGTTTGACGGGTACTACAACCGGGATTGGGTTCCGGGATGTTAGGGCTATTTCGTCCTGAGTTATTACTCAGATTTCACTCTTTGTTGAAGCTTTCATTTCCTTCCTGACCTGTTAGTTTTGCTAGTGTGTGTGTGTAACATCCTTTATTTTTGATGTTATATTATTTAGCAGATAGCTATTAACATCGTTTAGTTATTGCTGTTTATATTAGGTTCGCATTTAACGTTGTAATAAATATACTATTTTCCTAAATTAAATAAATAGTTTTGTTAAAGTGCACTCGTACTGAACATGCAGCTTTTACGATTAAGAAGCACTGGAATTACGGTTGGTAATGACAAGTTACTAAGTTACTAAGTTAATAGGAACGCTACTTTTCTTGTTTGATCCACAAGTGGGTGCAAGTCGCGTTTTATTTCATTGGGAATATCGATTATATTTTGGATGTGATTAATGCATCGACTAGGGTCGAATTTATATTTATTCTTCATTATTTAGAATGATTAAGTATTGTTAATTGTTTCTTACGCTCATGCGGATTTAAAGGTTAAAGCGTCAGTCATCAACACGACAGTTGTCTTATTATAATTACAAACTTTAAGGAAAATACACACATGTTCAGAATAGAAATCCTCATAAATTTGGTTTATGAAGATAACTGTTTCTTTTGAAATTCTACTTTGTTTGAATTGGTCTTATTGTACACCTCGTTAAGGTAAGATTGTATTCAAATGCTTGCTTATGTCTTATGTAAGAAATTACAGAGGTCCTACTCTACTCTGGTGGTAAGCCCGACAACCACAAACATACTGCACTCAGGGGTTCCGATAATTATAAATACAATGTTCTAAACTTCCGAACTACTTCTTATTTTTGGTAACCTGCTCCATTAATCGGAAATCGCACCACGTTGATACCTACAGATATCACGCTTGATAGTTCGAAAATCTACAATTAAATCAGACGATAAGAAGATTCAAGGATAAGTCAAACATTAACTTTATGCTTTCGTGAATGCAAATACACTTGAATCTATCTTAATGTACAGACCTGCTATACCTTTTTTTATGCCAACCTTTAAGTAATTATTTTGTAACGTGCCAATTCTTGTCCATCGTAACCTTAATTTAAGTTTTGAGTTTGTATAGTTATTGATAAATATATTTACATTACGTTGGTGTCTTTTTTCTTTCAATAATTAAATTTTGGAATGTATTTTGATATTTTCACTTTAGTCTACGTAATTACGAATCCCTGTGTAGATTTAGTAACATTTATTTTTGTTGTTTTGTGCGCAAATGCGAACAGAACGGAACAGCTTCTAATTACATTTTGTAACTATTGTATTTAATAGGATGCAAGGGTACGCTCCATATTAAGGAAACCGCTTGTGTTAAGAAAAGCTGAAACTTTAATGAATTGTGTACGTGTAAAAGTGAGGTGGTGACGTCATTAAGTTACATAAAATAGCGTGGGTGATATAAAATTTTATCTTTTGGATTAAAATGGGGATACCTTTGTATCACCACCGCTGATGTTAGTACGCCTGCTGTTAGTTTGCCTGAGTTTGTAGTTTTCCATTATTGGTATATGGAAGAGATGAAAATTATCTTACATATATGGTCTACATATAGTTGTGTTAAGTTAGTAATTATTTAATATTGTAAATCTTTACGAGAAATATCGTTTTAGCATTGAGTAAAATATTCATTCCTTTTAGTTATTTTATTCAGATTACCTTTATGCTATTAAGGTACAACTTTCTCAAGGTTTGTTGTATTTTAATTATTAAATCTATAAATTGAGTGGCATCCCTAATTTTTTATTTGTTATAATTTGTAATTTTGTTTTTAAATACTCCATTTTAAAATTCAATCCATTTATCTGTGATTTTTGAACAAAGTCAGTTTTACGGTATTTTTAACTTGAATTTCTGTAAATATAGAACAACCTGTACAAGTGAATGTATTCATCCTTGTGGATTCTTATGTGTATACGGCTATATGCTAATGTATAAATGTTGGTCTATCTATGAAGTTATTTGCTATTAGCTGTTTAATGATTGATTAATTTCATCATTGGTTTTTATTATTGCACACTGTACCATATCTACAGAGGTCTTGTAGGTGGCCTATACAGTAACATAGAATTTAATTTTAATTAATATATATATATATATATATATATATATATATATATATATATATATATATAAATTTATTATTACTAATCGACTGGAAGTTCTGTTAATATTTTATAGTTATTGTAGATATTGTAATCAACGGGTTCTAATAAAGAAAACTTTTATTTTTATCAAGATTTCAAATTTTTATTGATTCTTCATCAGGGTATCGGAAGTAATTAAATACGGTTTACAAACCATTATTTTAAAATACAAGCACTTTACTTACAATTACGAGACTGGTAACATATGGACTTAGTATATAAATATAAAGATTTTTTTTAGTGGATAGAATACAATTTAGAAATTATAATCGACAGAAAATCAATGAAAAGTGTCAACATTTTTTATTTAATTGTCATTTTCATTGCACACTGTTCGTTGTGTATAACAAATGTAATTTTTATTGCTCCATTCAGTGGATGATTAATTTTGTGGGAATGAATCAAAATTAATAATTATTGTAAATATTTTAAAAACCGTTAGGAATTTTATCAATATGTAGTAAATAAATGTAAATATTGCTTATATTATCAATGTCTGTTCTTTTATTCATTACATTAGGTTGTCTTGATATGTGAACCATTTCTAGAAATAGTCTCATGGGTAAATTTTTTTCTTTACCAATTATTGTTACAGTAATTAATATGAAGATCTTTTTTCCAGACATGTTCGGCCAACATGCATGATTTAGTGTTACGTTTTACGTCGCTTTTATCATATGTAAGTCTATCTTTAAGACGTCGGCAAGTTTGACCTATATATTTTTTTGTAGTAGGTAATTATGATATGAGCAGTAATTTAATAATCTACAAGAAGTCTGTGGTTTAATGTACCAAGTAGTAATTATCTGATTTTTATTTGTTCTAATTAAAAGTGTGTCAAGGAATGGTATTTCTATTTTCTTCTTCTACTGTAAAATTAATATACTGATCGTAAGAGTTAGAAACATTAATTAACTAGTCTTTCTTTCTTTCTGAACGACTTAAATAATTTTCTTATAATAGATAAAGTGATAAATAGGTCTTTAAAATGTAAATCTTTACAGCTATCTATCTGTTTTCAAATCTGTTGTTATAAGAATCTTTTTAATATTGTCGGCAAATGTTGCTAGCTCGAGAGAAATTTTTCGAAACTTAAAACAATAAAAAATTATTTGCGATAAACAATGGGTCAAGAAAGATTATCAGACTTATCGGGCCGTAGATACCTTAGGAACGGACCTAGCCCTACATATGTTTGGTAAGAATCATGTAGTACATAAGGTATCTTTAATCAAAGATGCCAATAATAAGTACGAACCTGATTGTTATAAAAGTTTACAGACCTTTAGGCCACTCAGAACTAGCTACCTTAGCTATTAAAACGAGTTTAGTGTTTTTTTAATTTTGAGTGGTGCATGGGTGTATTTTGTTTGTTATCTAAAATCTAATACAAACTTTTTTTTCGAAGAATTACTAGAAAAATTATGATTGTATAATTTGTTTAGGAATGCATCAAAGTTTAAGTGCTTACAGACATACGTGGAAAATTGTTTATTTTAACTTAGATGCGTCATTTTTGGAAATGTAAATTTTTGTCAAGGCTTGTCGCAAGCTTAATTGACATGTGATTAAATTAATGAATTAATATAACAATTACTATTATCATTCTGACGCTATCACTGTATCGACTTTACTGTCTTTCAGTTATTTTCATATGGTTGTCAAATATCAACAGTAATATAGAAATCTTCTGATAAGAATAAAGTAACGCAGTGTCAATTTAATATACCAAATGCTCAACTAGATCAGGGTGAGTCAAACGCCTATAACTAATGTGGAAATATGAGTTTTATCAGATTATACTGAAAAAAACTCGTATATTTAACTTTATAAATTATAGAGTAAGTAATACAGGAAAGCTTGGTTATTAAATTAACCTTTACTTTAGCGTGTGGGTTGTAGGCGCACCCCGGTGTAATTTTTTTTAAATTTACTTTATGATTTTCGACTTTTCTTGTTTATATTTCGTGACTTTGTCTGTTACATCCTTTTATTCAAAAAATTATATTTGCGCGACTTTTGAAATATAATTTGTTACATAAATAGTTAATTTCTGCTGGGAGAATCGCAGCATAAACTAGATAATGAGCCTGTAGTAACACGATCTGTTTAGCATTCGAAAGGTAATGGGTTCAACTCCGTTACCGTCTATCTTGTATGAGGTTTCCCAGTGGGTTTTCCCTGACACATATAGAGGCGTGATCACTGCGTATACGCACATCATATGCGGCTATATTTAGTCGAATTCTGGGGTAGTATCTTCCCCTTCAGAACCCTAACTCTACACTACATACTTGTGTGTATGTTGGGAATGCATGACTGTGGTCGAAGGAGCATGGGGAGGGAATGAAACACGTTGCCTTATCATTTTTTTTGTTCCCGCAGTACTTGGTAAATAACTCCCATAGTCTGTTAATCGAAATATTTTTTTTAATGTTTTGTGTGCATACATTACTATTTATTTTGGAGCATTTGAGGATGTGTCCTGGAACTCCCTTCCCTGCCAACTAGCGAAGGTTACCAAGACAATCATATACGTTAAGATGAAAATTTCCGTATTTTCAAATACGGGTAGGGGCGCACTCTCATGGCAAATAGCGTAAATTTATTAATGTGGCAGAGCAAAGGTTAATAAAATCAAATAAATAAATGGTTGGTTGCCAAAATAATAAATAAAATTCTACACTAACAAAACAAAATAAAGGCTGCTCCGTGAGAAAACTCACAAAATTTAGGGTTACAGTGGGTTCACCGAAATAGTGTCACAGCCTAAGCTGTGTACCATCCGGCAAGGGAGAGGAAGTCACTAAGAGACAGGTGTGATTGTGGTTAAACGTTAAGTTTAACCAGGGAAGTTTTAGGGGTTTAAGGGAATTGAATAGGAATTTCTGGGTGGTTATGGATTTCGGGATATTACGGATGCAATACCTCGATGATTGAGAGCGGGTGGGATTAGGATTGGAGGAAGCGAGTGTAGAAATCACGGCAGGTACAGGTGGCTGGGAGGGTGTAAGAGGGCGGGTTTGTGTGCTTGTGCGAGTTTGTGTGTGTGTGTGTGTGTGTGTGTGTGTGTGTGTGTGTGTGTGTGTGTGTGTTTGTGTGGTTTTGTGGAGGCGGTGGAGCTTGTAGAGATGTAGGAGTGTGTGAATGAGGTGGAAATGGGCGAGGCGTTTGATCGGGAGCGTGTACATGAGGATGGTGGTGCGAGAATGTGTGCGGGAGAGTGTGAGCGTATGTGTGTGTTGTGAGTGTAGGTTACGGTAGCACGGTGGCGACCGTGCTTAACCATCGCGGTTGTTTTAAATAAGGTTTTGAAAATAAAGAGAAGGAATTGTTTTAGATAAAGGCCGGGTCTCCGCCGAGGTGCAGTCTCACACCCCGAGGAAAAAAGACTTGGAAATCAGAGACCCAAATAGAAAAAGGAGGAAAACAAATGTTAAAATAAAACACTAATTGAAATTAATTAAAAAATATTTTTTACTAAGCAGTACCTATTGTTTTACCCGACGTCGATCCTGTAGTTGGCGGTGGCGGTGTCCTGGATGCTTCTTTTTATTTTCGTTCTTCGCTCCTGCTGTATTCCGGCGGCTCCTGCTTGCTGCTAGGCTGTGGCTCCTCTACTGATGGCCGCTTCTTCGTATTATCTGTATGCAAGCAGTGACAGCGGCGAAGATCACGATGCCGGAACGATGAGCGTAAAAACGCTAAGTTCTTTTTTTAAATTAAGAGATTTGTAATAAAAATCACAAAAGCTCTTATGCGAGAAGGAGCTTACATTCGATACCGAGGTTCGGACTGCCCTGGATACTTTGGTAGGGATGGGCGGGCTGCTCGAGCTTTCCGAGCTCCTTCAGTCACAATCATGGATTCCCAGCATACATAATTTTATATATGCATGGTGGGATTAAGGATGGGTGTGGTCAGGATAGGGTCGGAAGGAATGGAGTTAGGGTTTTGAGGGTAAAACTACCCCAGCATTCCCTAAGTAGCCAAAATGGTATATATGCAATGACCATGCTATATGTGTATGAGGAAACCCCTGAAAAACTTTTACAAGGAAGGCGGTGCGGAATCCAACCCATTACATTCAGAATATAAAATATTTGTAAGTGCGTTATTTTAACATGATTCTAATGAGTGGGTGATTACCACTTTCCAAATCATATTAATGAAGTTGAACTGTTTAATACTAATTGTATTTTCATAAAAATACCTTATCGTATATGTAAATTTTATAACCTCAAAGCTCAAATCATTTAAATGTAATTTTGTACAGTCATTGAAGGTTTCGCAGTGAAATAATTTTTAAAACACATCTTTTGTACTAATTTGTATGTTTAAGGACTTTGTGTTTAAATGTTTAACTACAGGCTTGTATTATTTTATTTTTTTAGATTAGGACTTGTATTATTATTTTCACGAACTGTACATATCAGTTTAAGTTAGAACCTATTTATTTATATCGGGCTCGTCGACATAGACGCTTGTTTTATCACTATGTTTTACGCCAAACTTTTCACGTAATCGGATGCATGAGACTAATTTTAAGTCCCATCTTAAAAACACTCTTCAGGTAACAAATGTAATTAGGTAATACGTAGTGAATCAGTGAATCAATAAAACCGGACTCTATTTACAGAAAACATTTTTCAGTCTATATATTACTAGCTGGCATCACAAGAAAACCGCATTAACCCTAAAATACACCACTACAGTGGAAGACACACTGACATTGCAGAAAACATTCATTAGTCCATGCACCACTAGATAAGCTGCAAACAAAAACCCTAACTAGTCCTTAGAAATAAACCGCTAGTTGGCCCACCTATATTACAGAAAATATTCATTAGTTCATGCACCATTAGATGGCGCCAAAATTAAAAATTTCCAGCCACTACGACAAGAGGGCGCAGACCTAACACAAATTCTTATAGATGTCAAGTTAGCGTTATTATTGAATACTATTTAGCCAAGGGGCATTCCCATTCAAATTTTAAATTTACCGCCTAGTAGGTTCCCCCAAGACCACGAGAATCAACCACTATCTCAAGGTAAACAACCTTCTCAAAGTAAACAACTATCTCAAGGTAAACAAGTTTCCAAGGTAAATAACTATCTCAAGGCAAACAACTTTCCCAAGGTTGTAAGGTCCTTTCTTACAATTTTATATTTGCCGCGGCTAAACTGCAATCGGTCTTTGTATTTAAACTAAAGAGGGGGGGGTTCGGGATCTTTAATCTTAGCTCACACTGTCCACATAAAATAATTAAAATGAATGGTTTAAAATAATATATTTTCCTATATTCAAATTCTAAGATATTTATTCTTAAACTAATTTACTACCTGATTAACATAACTTAAAACTAACCGGTAGTAGGGAGACGGCGACGTCGGGTGTCCACTCGGTTTGGGGACGGCCCGTTATCCTCCTTCCTTCCTTCACTTTGATACCAGGATCTATTGTTCCGGTCGTTTCTGGAAAATAGATTTTAATACTCCTAGTTACACTCAATAATGATCGTAATATTCAAATAAATTAACGTAGTGTTTAATTAATTATTTGGATACCCCTGTCTACAAAAGAAAAGAATTTATAAACAAACTACTGGTTATTAAAACGGGGTTGCGCGAATCTAGGTCACCAGTGAAAATCGATATCCCGAGTTCACGATTGTACGCAGGACGGTTGTACCGGTTTAATTGCGTGCGGCTCTTTACCTTCAGTACTTTCTGAAGACGGACAGGCGCGTAGCTTCGTGAGAAATTCACTTTCGCGATGTATTATGTTCGAAATATGACTTCTTCAGAGGTTTACTTTGCTTAAATTTAGCTAGGCGGATTATCCACGTTTGGTTGTATAATTAATATTTCGCACGTTATCTACTGGGCGGTAATTTTATGGTGGTGATTTCTTTTCAATGAAAGAAATCTCACGTAGATACAATCGACGTTACTTAATGGTAACAACAAAACGCGTATTTATTAAAGGCGGTTTTATACTTGGGAATAAGCTGGTGGAAAACAATTAATTGATTGCTTTCTTGAAATTCGTTTACTAAGCGCGTGGTCATCGATGGACGGTTTTTCTACTACAGGTCTTTGACGGATACTCTACGAATTTTTGTGATTAAACTTCGGTCTTCTCCAGCGAGCTGGTGAATTCAGGTGTTTAGAATGTAAGTGAGCGTAAATGATGAAAGCTGCAGGTCTATACAGTCCTACTTAGCTCTCGTTATATGTTAGCGTGGTGGTGTATACCCCGACTACCGTGGCTTTTGCCCGTGGCTGTCTGGGGGGTTGTGGGTGAACCCCGACCCGTGGCTTTGCCCGTTGTCTGGGGTTGGTGTGTGTTGTGTCTTTTCCCGACTGCTCCGGGCCCCCGTCGCCTCTGGGGTTTTTGTGTGTTTGTTGGTGTTCTGATTACTCTACAGACTTACGTGTCGTTAATCACAAAGATCGAGGATAGCTATTTACAAAGGTTCGCGTGCGCGTTCGCAAATCAGGAGCTAAACTCGCGGTGGCTATCACTAGGTCTGCGGCGATTTACTTTCAAACAACCGTCACGTGCAGGTTTTCTGGAATCGGAGTTAGTCAAACGGACTAACTAATACAGGAGCTGGTGAAACCAACTAAATAATTCTCGGCGGCGGATGCGTTCAAGGGCGCGACGGAACTCTTCTACTAGGCGGGGTCGGTTACGGTTACGGTACGGTTATACTTCTCTTCGACGGCGGATACTGGCTGGTCGGCTACATGCTTAAGAATTAATATTTCATTTAACCTCTTCAGGTGCGGCGCGGTTTTTATAGGGACTCCGGTAGGGGTGGTGGCTTCTGTTTGGGGAATCCTATTTGTAATTGGCGGAGATTACCTGACGTATAAAACTTTCGATGTTTTATGAAATCACGTTGGAGTGGAAACAAATTAATTTTGTTGTGCAATCACGAAATAATGAGAAATATTGTTAGGTACTGAGTAATACGGAATACTAAGAAATATTAGATTAAGTTTTGCAGGTGTTTGAATACTAAGAAAGCTTACATCATTTCTTTTACGAGGGCGATTGTTAAATAATTAATTAATTAAAAAATTTTCTGGCGTCGGGTAGGGCGCGCAGATCGGGGCGGGGCCATCAATTTTCTGGCTTAATCTCGGTATACTTAAAATCGGATCCGTCTCGTCACCCTTCCGTTTGCCGGAGGTGAGTGGGGTTTGGGGCGTCCGACCGTTGTGCAGTCGCGGCGGCGAAAACTCCCACGTATTCCATGTCCGGACTCGGGGGGGTTTTGGGTTCGGATGCGGTCAACGGGGGTATGGGGATCGGTCTCGTACCGGCGATCGGTGGTGGGGCGGCGGAAGGCCTTCTGTCCCGGGCTGGCGGTAGTGTTCTGGCAGCCAGGGGTAATGCGGTTCGGTTCTTTTTTTACGGACAACGGGTGCCATTTTACGTAAGAATATCCTAGGTAAAGGTTTTTATATAAGGTTGAAAGGCGCGTAGTTGATAGCCGTTAACGTTGGGTTATTTTCATTGGTTACTGATTCGTCTGATTAGCGACGTCAGATGCGTTCTTCAAATCTTTAACGTGCGCTACTCCCGCGCTTTTCCTACTGCCGGGTTCTCGGAGTTCAACAATAACAGGCGATCTTACTTTATAAATTAGGTAAGGTCCGTCGTATTTTTTCTAATTTCGATGTAAATTCTTTCGCTTTACTTGAGAGATGGCGGGTTTTCCGGTAAACAAGATCTCCTTCTCGGGGCGGTATGCTCTATGGCGTAGATTGTAATGCTTCCGCTGAATCTCAAAATTCAGATAAAGCGTCTCTGGCTTTTTGCAGGTCTTTTAGATATCGCATGTGCTGTTCCTGTTCCTCGGCGGTGACGTTGGTGTTGGTTGGCGGCTGTTGTTGTGCGACCCATGCGCACGGGGTCCAATTCTCTTCCTAAATTAAGTAGAGCGGGGAGAATCCTGTGGCTCCATGTTGGACCGTATTAATCGCAAACGCGATTTCCGGGAGATTAATCCCATTCTTTTGCTTGCCTCCGGTAAATTGAGCCACCATCGTTCCTATACCTTATTGGTCCTTTCTACTGGATTTGCATGCGGTGAATAGGGAGGTGTCAATCGGTGTCGAATTCCATGATCCTGTAGAAACTTACGGAATAGTCGGCTTTACTGGGGACCGTTGTCGGAAATTAAGTTCTTGGGACAGCCATAGCGATAGATAACTTGTTCCCGCAAAGCTTGAATTATGGGGGACTGGTAGCGTTTCGAAGGGTTTTATCTCTACCCATTTGGTTAGACGGTCCTGGAAAACTAATATAAAATTATGCCCCTTCTTACTGCGAGGTAACGGTCCGATAAGGGTCGACGTTATTCCACGGATGTCCTGGTTGTGAGAAGTACATTTCCCCGGTTTCTGTGTTGGTCCTTTTTTGACAACTTCGGCACGCTTTTATATAGGTATTACATCGCGTTTGATGGTCGGCCAGTAATACTTTCTGTAAATGCGACAAAGGGTCTTAGCAATTCCCAGATGTCCGGCGGTGGGTGCATCGTGACATTCTTGAAGAATCTCCTGGCGCTTATCCTGGGGCACGCATTTCTTCCAGCTGGTGTGACTTCCCATTTCTTTTTCCGGTGTCGGGTCAGGGAAGGAACGAATAATAATCCCTCTCTATCTTATATCTCGGTGTTGTGCGGATGTGCCTGCGTTTGTTGTATCAGGTGTTGATACCAGGGGCATGTTGCTTCTTCGATTTCTTCACTCCAATGGAGATAATTCAGGACCGGTCTCGGCTGTTTGTGGGGAAAGAGCGTCTGCGACGTGGTTTAACGTTCCTTTCGGTATTCAATTTGGAAATCAAACTGTTGTAGTTCCATTATCCATCGGGCTAGTCTGGAGGTCGGTTTTCTAAAGTGCGGAGCCATTTAAGACTTCGGTGATCCGTTAGCACCGTAAACTATATCCTCTAAGTAGCCTTTTAATTTTTGAATGCCCCACACGGCCAGGCATTCTTGCTCAATTTGAATAATTTTTCTCGGCGGGATTCAACGCTCGGCTGATGTATGCGATAACTTTTTCGTCGGGGATTCCCTTGTGTTAGAACAGCTCCAATTCCGGAAGTACCCTGCATCGGTTTGCAATAAAAAGGCTGGGTGAAGTCCGGGCAAGCAAGTACAGGCGGGGCGGTCAAGGCTTCTTTGATAGCGGTGAAAGCGTGGTCTTGTTTCTCGGTCCATTGATATTTAGCCTTTTTCTTTAACAATTCCGTGAGGGTTGGCTTAAGGGCGAAACCGCTAACGTACTTTCTGTACCACGACGCAAGTCCTAGGAATTGACGCAATTGTTTGACGGTGCGGGGGCGGGTATCTGGGTAATTGCGCTAACCTTCTCTGGGTCTGGTAAACCCTTTGGTCGTAATAAGGTGTCCCAAGTATTTGAGCTGCGTCTGACAGAACCGGCACGGTTGTAACTGCAGGCCATTGCGACGGAGTCGTCGAATACTTCCTGGAGATTGCGTAGGTGGTCCTGGAAGGTTTCTCCTTACGATAATATCGTCCAGATAACGAAGGCCGTCCGACCATCTCGGGGCCGATAATAGTGTCCAAGAACCGTTGAAACGTGGCGGGGCAGAGTGCAGTCCAAACGGGAGAACTTTAAATTGGAACAGTCCTCTCCCGGGCACGGTGAATGCGGTTATTTTTACTGGTTGGTCCAGGGAATTTCCAATATCCTTGCTTGAGATCTAATGTGCTGACATAGCTCCTCCTCTCAACTGGTCTAATATACCTTGGATGTAAGGTAGCGGATACGCGTCTTTAAATAACTTGGTTACCTTTCTGTAGTCGATACAGAAGCGATAAGCTCCGGGGTTTCTTGACCAATACGATCGGTGAGCTCCATGGACTGTGGGACGGTTCTATAATGTCCGCAGCCAACATCTGATCTACTTCTTTGTTGATGATTTTCTCTTTGCGTGGGTAATATCGTTGTTTAATGGGACGGCTCAGGTGCAAGAGTAATTTATTACAACGTTACGGGCTTTCCCGCTAGCATGGGGAATTTCCCCATCTCCTCTTCCAAGAAGGTGTTCCTGGGTTAACTGGTCTTCGTCCGGTCCGTGGATTCCACTTATCCCTCCATTTGCGGATTCCTGTAACGGTATGGGGTTCCGGCAATTTCAATCTGTTTGCTGTGCAGGTGTAGTGTAGCTTGCACATATTCTAGGAAATCTAATCCAGTTACGTCGGTGGATAACTGGGGCATGTAATATCCTGGTATCTGGAGTACGGTTTTTACGGTGGCAGGAAAATATATAACCCTTAGTTTCGGCTAGTGAGCTATCGGCTAGGCGTACGGTTGCACAACGTTGTGTACAGGGATGTACTGGTTCATTCTCAAAAGGTTCTTTACCTTTTCTCCTATATAGGTGCGGGAAGCTGGTGTCTATCAGTGCGTATACTGGTTGTAAAATTCAATTTTCAGGAATAAACGGTCATCGGTGAGGCGGGAGTCAAAGGGTTGTTTTCCTGGTGGTGAAGGTTTTCACTGTCTGTAAAGCAGACCATTCGTGGGCGGTGTAATTTTTCCAGGTTTCCGGGCCGGGGAAGTTAAAGGTTCCTGGTGTATCTTTACCGGCGCGTAAAGTTTTCCGACCGCGGGCACGGACAATCGCGAGATAAGACGTTCTCTTTTCTGCATCTGGAGCAAAAAGCTTTAAACGGTCCTTTATTCTCTCTAGTATGGCCGGTCTGTCCACATCTCCAACAGACGGGGTGGTTCGGTTGGACGGACGGGATTCGGAGGGTGTTCGTTCTCTTTTTCCTCTGCGTGTCTAGGTGCCGGTGTTTTTAAGGGAGTGAATCCGCTGAAATGTACTTTGGGGCGGACTGGTAGACGGTGAGTGTCCTCTAGGTGGTAACATTTCAAATTGCGTGGCCAATTCGAGGAGTTCGGAGGTTATTAAAATCTCGTTGACGGATGTAATATTTGTACTCAACGCGTAGGTTATCATACACTCCTGTAGCTGAGCGTCTCGGGACATGTCACCATGCCGACGAATAAGGGTGAGAATTGCGGTAACGTATTCTGCAGCCTTTTTCGGGATTTTGTAGTCGGTTCCGGATTTCTTCTTCTAACTGGAATTGGTGTCGTGGCGGTAAGAATTGTGTTTTAAAGCTGGTGACAAAGTCGCCAAGTCGTCCATGATCGTTGGTTATTCCGGTACCACAGTAATGTGTTTTCCTTCAACAATTCAGGAAGTGCTACCAACAAGTCGCAATCCGCGATGTTGTAACAGGATTGTAACTCGCCTAATCTTTCTAAGAATGATATCGGGTCACTTATTCCATCATATTTTATGCCCCATTTGCGAATTCTGTCGCAAATGTCTGCTCGTCTGGTGCCGGTTACGTCTGGGTTTCCTGGTGCTGAAGACGGTAGCTGAGCAGTGTATTGTACAGTTTCTGTTATCATGACGGTTACTTGACCTTCTCCCGTACGTAGATATATAATTATTCGGTTCGTAGTGTGTCTACATTTCCTCCGGGGTCCAAGTTTGTATTTTCGGCTTCCTCTACTAACTCCTCTTTCTTTAGGTGATATATCCATCCTACTCGTTTGTCGGTTTCTTCTCCGGTCTTTGTAGTACTCATTCTGTAACAGATTGATTATTTAATCTGGAAAGAAATGAATTATTTTCCGGTGCGTCTGGTTGACCTCGGAATCTGTAACAGAAATTATTCAATGTGTTCAGTGTTAGTGTGCTATTTTATGTACGCCCCAACGTTAGGGTGCCATTTTATGTAAGGTCCTTTCTTACAATTTTATATTTGCCGGGCTAAACTGCAATCGGTCTTTGTATTTAAACTAAAGAGGGGTGGGTTCGTCGGATCTTTAATCTTAGCTCTACACTGTCCACATAAAATAATTAAAAATAGAATGGTTTAAAATAATATATTTCCTATATTCACAATTCTAAGATATTTATTCTTAAACTAATTTACTACCTGATTAACATAACTTAAAACTAACTACGGTAGGAAGACGGCGACGTCGGTGTCCACTGGTTGGGGACGGCACGTTTTCGTTATCCTCCTTCCTTCTACTCACTTGATTCTATTGCTGTCGCAGTCGTTTCTGGAAAATAGATTTTAATACTCTCTAGTTACACTCAATAATGACCGTAATATTTAAATGATTAATTAACGTTATGTTTAATTAATTATTAGGCTGGATACGGCCCTGTCTACAAAGAAAAGAATTTATAAACAAACTACTGGTTATTCAAAACGAGGGTTGCGCGAATCTAGGTCACCTAGTGAAAATCGATATCCCGAGTTCACGATTGTACGCAGGACGGTTGTACCGGTTTAATTGCGTGCGGCTCTTTACCTTCAGTAACTTTCTGGAAGACGGACAAGCGCGTATGCTTCGTGGAGAATTTACTTTCGCGATGTATTATGTTGAGAATATGACTTCTTCAGAGGTCTTATCTTTGCATTAAATTTAGACTAGGCGGATTATACCACGTTTGGTTGTATAATTAATATATTCGCACGTTATCTACTGGCGGTAATTTTATGGTGGTGATTTCTTTTATCAATGAAAGAAATCTCACGTAGATACAACGACGTTACTTAATGGTATACACAAAACGCGTATTTATTAAAGGCGGTTTTATACTTGCGGAATAAGCTGGTGGAAAACAATTAATTGATTGCTTTCTTGAAATTCGTTTACTAAGCGCGTGGTATCGATGGACGGTTTCTTCTACTACAGGTCTTTGACGGATACTCTACGTTTAATTCGTTTGTGATTATAGGCACTTCGGTCTTCTCCAGCGAGCTGGTGAATTCAGGTGTTTAGAATGTAAGTGAGCGTAAATGATGAAAGCTGCAGGTCTATACAGTCCTACTTAGCTCTCGTCAGGTATATGTTAGCGTGGTGGGTGTATCTCGACTACCTCGTGGCTTTGCCCGTGGCTGTCTGGGGTTTGTGTGCGCTTGAACTCCCGACTACCTCGTGGCTTTGCCCGTGGTTGTCTGGGGTTGGTGTGTGTTGTGTTCACTTCGACTGCTCCGGGACCCATGCCCGTCGCTCTCTGGGGGTTTTGTGTTTATGGTGTTCTGAATTACTCTACAGACTTACGTGTCGTTAATCACAAAGATCGAGGATAGCTATTTACAAAAGGTTCGCGATGCGCGTTCTGCAAATTCAAGGAGCTAAACTCGCGGTGGCTATCACTAGGTCTGCGGCGATTTACTTTCAAACAACCGTCACGTGCAGGTTTTCTGGAATCGGAGTTAGTCAAACGGACTAACTAATTACAGGAGCTGGTGAAACCAACTAAATAATTCTCGGCGGCGGATGCGTTCAAGTGGCGCGACGGAACTCTTCTACTACGGCGGCTGGTCGGTTACGGTTACGGCTACGGATTTAACAATAATTAACTATCTCTTCGACGGCGGATACTGGTCTGGTCGGCTACGGATACGCTTAATGAATTAGTATTTCATTTAACTCTTTCAAGGTGCGCGTCGCGGTTTTTATAGGGACTCTCGGTAGGCGGTGGTGGCTTCTGTTTGGGGAATCCTATTTGTAATTGGCGGAGATTACTCTGACGTATAAAACTTTCGATGTTTTATGAAATCTACGTTGGAGTGGAAACAAATTAATTATTGTTGTGCAATCAAACGAAATAATGAGAAATATTAAGTTAGGTACTGAGTAATACGGAATACTAAGAAATATTAGATTAAGTTTTGCAGGTGTTTGAATACTAAGAAAGCTTACATCATTTCTTTTACGAGGGCTGATTGTTAAATAATTAATTAATTAAAAATTTTAAGTAATGACTTGCGGTTCGTTACAAGGTAACTCAGTTCTCAAGGTCAACCACTGTCTCAAGGTTAACAACTTTCTCAAGGTAAACCAATGTCTTAAGGTAAACCAGTTTTCAAGGTAAACAACTTTCTCAAAGTGAATAACTTTCTCAAGGTAAACAACTTTGACAAGGTAAAAATACGACCAACGTGGGCGTCAATGTCAAAAGATAAATTATATGGCCTTGGAGAATTCAAAATATGAACGCAAGTGTAAGAGATGATGATTAGGAGCGAAGAAGTTTTTGGCGGTTAATAGTCAGTTTAATGGAGCAGAAAGTTAAGAGGCGTAAGCTCGCGCGATGACGGTGGCTCAGTTAAGTATCGGTCTTGAATGTTGAACGTACCGTAGATTGTTTACCCAACACCTGTTGGAGGATATTGTAGTGGTTCAATATCCCAGGTATTGTGTTGATTTGTCGGACTTTTCGTGACAGTTCGAAATTCTCGAAGGGTTATTTTACCAGGTGCACCCTGTTAGTAAAGCATTTAACGCTTTATAGCGGATCAAGTTTACCGTACTCACTGTATATAGAACTCTTTTAAATATAGATAGTAATAAGACTTTTATATACCAGGTGAAATAATGTCACCAGGACTTTGAACTATCGTTATTGTCTTAGTTCCGTAAATAGATTTTATAAATCCGTTAGTCAGATAGTTAAAAGCTTAAAGTCAGTGAGCTTGCCATTTTGGGATTGCTGTAATTGACTGTCGGATAGAGGTACAACGAAAGATCATCTCCGTCGTACCGCTAGATTCCGTCTAGCCGATCTTCGCTTTGAAGGAAGATACACCAAAATTATGACCAGATTTGGATTTTCATCATAGAAAACCTCTAGTACCAAATTTCATGCAGATAGATATTTAAAAAGAGTTAAAAAATATAATAACTTTGACACTGTATATATATATATATATATATATATATATATATATATATATACATATATAGGGTGTCCGAAAAATACTGGATCGAAGCTTAATGGGAAACTCCTTATCTAAAATTGGGCCGATATGGGTCAACTTGCCTATATCATAAGTTGATAATAACCGAGATACAGGGTGTTAAAATTTGTTTTTTTGTTTCTTTTTTATCTTTGACAAGTACTTAAATGTCATCAAACTTGGCATCCGGGAGTTTTTTGGGATAAAAAATTTAAATTTGTTAACCATTCTTGCGTATTTTGAAGAGGGCGCCACCTGCAGGGTTTAACGTCAGTGTTTTGTATTGCAGTTTTTTGTGCGAATCTGTATACAATTTTTGACCCGAGGAATAATTCTCCCCTTTTCTACATAAAAAGGTATACTTTGTAAAAGGTGCTCTGGGCAACCCTTTTCTAGTACAGATAGTCCTGTACATTTCTTGACTTATGTGCGGGGGCACCATCTTGTTGAAACCAATAGTTGTTAACAGATTCTTGATGTAATTCATCCAAGGCATTTTCCAAATCAGTCCTTAGCAAGTTCAAATATCGTTCAGCATTTAAATTTTTGTGGTAAATAAAAGGTCCTATTATTCTTTGCCCCAAAATAGCCATCCAGATATTAAATCCAAATCTATGTTGATGTCTTGATTCTTTTTTTTAAATAAGGAATGTGCTTTGTACAATAATGCTTGTTACGTCGGTTGAAAATTCCATTGTTGGTTATCACGCTTTCATCAGACCAAATTATTTTAAAAGGAAAATTTAGACCTTCGTCACATTTTCTAGTATACCATTCGCAAAAACCTGCTCGCCGCTCCTGATCAGCTGGTCTAAGACCCTGACAAACTCGAAATTTATATGGATAAAACTTATTCTTATTTAAAATGAATTGTGCTGTAGAATTAGCTATACCAATTGATGTTCAATTTGTCTTGTCGATATTTCAGGGTTTTCAACAACGGCTTGTAAAACGGTATTAGCTTTTTCACCATCAGATTCCAAACGTCTAAAAATGGATTTACTAAGTTGCCTTCATTCATTATACGTATCCAAATATATCAGCTTAGTAACTACACAATTTCTGTGGGACAAGATGTGGCATGTCAATATATCGAACTTTTCTTCGTTTGCAAAATTTCGTCTTTGCATAGATACACTTATTGATTAATTATAATTATAGATTAACTAAACAAAACCAAAAAAAAATAACCCACGAAGTAATGGTAATAAAACAACTTAAAATACGTACTATTCAAATACCAACAACGATCTCAACGCAATAAAACTAAGTGAAAACAGTTTTAAACAAGTGTTATTTTATCAAAGCCTTCAATATTAGTGATATATGAAAATGTAAAATGAAAAAATTTTCAGCTTAAACCATAATGGTTAAATTCGTAACAAAAATGCTATCGAATACAGGGTGTTTCGTTGGTTGGATATAAAAAATAAAGTTGATCATGGTTTTCGGAGACGAAACCTCGAATAAAAATTTGAAAACGCCATCTAATAGAATTCAAAATCTTTAAAATAAATGAAGAATTACGAAAAAGGAAAATCCATTTTGTTTTAAATCGAAACGATAAACAATAATGAACTTTTGCAAACTAAATGAACATCCCAAAATTATACAACTTTTCTAATTTACTAATTCTTACCGTTTTCAAGATCCATATGTTCATCCTTATCTTGGGAGTATAATATAATATATATATATATATATATATATATATATATATATATATATATACTGTAAGATAAGGATATGGGATCTCTAAACGTAAGAGATGGAAGGTCGTTAAATGGAACAAAAGTTACGCATTTGAGAACGTATTTATGTCTTTGTAGAACTCGAATATCTCTTTTAGTTTTGAGATATTTGAAAAAATTTAAGTTTCTGATTTTCGTTTTTATTTTTTCTGACCTTATTTGAAGAGCTATCAAGAAAAGAAGAGCAAATTTTCATTGCCACTTTTCTAGCTCTACTTAATGCTGTTATTCAATTTTGATACAACGTTTCGTTTGTTAGCAACCATCATCAACTTTATTTTTTAAATACACGAAAAATTATTTTTGCCATATTTAAATTCTCTCCTTGATTCTGAATTCAACGATATATCACACTTTATATTTTGATACGTTTCGGATGAGAAAATTCATATTCAATGTAAAACATCGAAAACGTACAGTTAAAACTAATAGAAACATTAGAAAACCGTAAAATTATTAAAAATTATGTTTTGTAATTTTAAATGATAGACAAATAAAAACAAATTTATTTTAAAGGTTAATAAACTCACAAAAATGTTCAAAAGATTCCTGTTATTCTCTAAACATAAATAGCATCTTCTAACTGTAGCATCTAAAACATTCTTCAGCATTTGCAAACGCTTCGAGAACTAATCTTTGTAAAATTTCTTCGTTATCAATATCGTTTCCATAAATGTAATTTTTAATGTATCCCCAAAGAAAAAAATCCAAAGGTGTTATATCTGGAGAACGGCTATAGTACATTTGCATGAGTGCCAATACATCTTTCTGGAAATCTAACTGACAGGTATTCTCTGACAACTCTGGAATTATGTGCATCGTCCTGGATAAACCAACGACCTTCAACTTCTTGGAAAGGCAAATCATTCAAAGCTATCTCTAATTCATTTTGGAGTAAAATTTGGTAATGTTCAGAATTTAAGGACTCGTGGTAAATGAAAGGACCTATAATTCGAGTACCGAATATAGCAGCCCACATATTAAATCAAACGGTGTTGTGTTTGGCCGTTTTGTACACACGTGGATTTACTCTTGCCCAATAATGAGCATTTCTACGATTAAAAATTCCATTATTATTAACCATACTTTCATCGGACCATATTATTTTATTCGGAAAATATTCATTGTCTTGAGATTGACGTGTATACCATTCGCAAAATATTCTACGTCTTTCTGGGTCACCTGGTCGAAGTCCTGACAAATTCTACATTTATATGTGACTTTCTCCTTCTTTAGAACATAATGAGCTGTGAATGGGCTATGCAGTTGCCTCTTCAATTTTCCTAGTAGAAACCTCTGGATTTTCCATTACAGCTAATAAAACAGTATTGGCTTTTCTTGATTGCAAGGTTTTTGCGAGATTTTACAGGTTTTTGAACGCACCATATTCTTTTAGATTAACTGTAATGTGCGAAAAGTTCTTTTGTGAGGTTGACGCCTTTCTGGATATTTGTTTAAATACATTATTTCGGCTTCAGAACAATTACGTTGACACAAAATGTAACACGTCAGTATATCGAATTTTCATTATTTGAAAATGTACTCCTACCATATTGTTTTAGGTAAACACAAAATGTAATTAACTCAAAGACCACCAAACAAACGTAATACGGACAACAATCAATTATGACAGGTAGGTAAACAAAATGCAAAGCCAACTTATTTTTATCAAATGCATCAGTACGACGGAAGATGTATTTTAACTGTTTAATTAATAGTATTTTCACTAAATACATACTTGTGAATTATTTTATTAACAGGTATTAGAAAATGAGAAAAATTATTTTTAATAATTTTACCGTTTTCTAATGTTTCTAGTATTAGTTTTAACTGTACGTTTTCGATGTTTTACATTGATATGAATTTTCTCATCCTAAACGTATTAAAAATATAAAGTGTGATATATCGTTGAATTTAGAATCAAGGAGAGAATTTAAATATGGCAAAAATAATTTGTTCGTGTATTTAAAAAAAATAAAGTTGATGATGGTTGCTAACAAACGAAACGTTGTATCAAAAATTGAATAACAGCATTAAGTACAGTTAGATAAGTGGCAATGAAAATGTGCTCTTCTTTTCTTGATAGCTCTTCAAATAAGGTCAGAAAAAAATAAAAACGAAAATCAGAAAATTAAATTTTTTTCAAATATCTCAAAAACTAAAAGAGATATTCCAGTTCTACAAAGACCATAAATACATCCTCTCAAATGTGTAACTTTTGTTTCATTTAACCAACCTTCCATCTCTTACTGTTTCAAGATCCCCATAGTGGCATCCTTATCTTGGACACGGTGTATATATATATATATATATATATATATATATATATATATATATATAACATACATATAGGGTGTCCCATAATGAATTGTACATAGAACCATGGTAGAATTCTGACCTAAAATTATGACGATTTGCAAATATGACAGCAAAATGTTGATAATTAACAAGCTACAGTTGAAAATTATTACATTAAATTTTAATACCCTGAATTTTTGTATAAATTTAGTGGAAAGTTTTACTGACCTAAGGGCACAACCGTAAAAAATATTTAAATCTCTTTTGCCAGTGGACATGAATGATAAACCCTTCACCTCCTAAATATTGCACCTCTGTGCGAATATCAATTTCAACTATAAATTAATATTTTCCAATGTCTTGTACGTAAAATATCTACTCTTGTTAAGAACCCATAAAGTGCATAATTAACGAGATATTAACCATTAAAGAGGGAAAAACATAGTAATTATAATTTATTTTTCTGCCTATCCCCAGTACATATGGTAGTAAAAAAACAAAACCATGTTTCATTATTTTTTTTTTAATTTTATTATTCTGGATTCCTAATAAGCGAGCACAATTTTAATGTCAAAATAATTAGTTAAACATGAAACATCCTGGTCTAAAATTATGACGATTTAACAAACATGGCCTTTAGTAAAATGTTGAAGTTAAATTACCCAGTGTTAAATTTTATGTATTTGATTAATTGTTTTGGAATAATACAATCTTTTCAGCAACATAATAAATTTTATTTTATTTTGCCACCATAATGTTTCTTTATACGCCCAAATGCGGGCGTAATGTGGTCTTTATAGCACGGAAATGTCATTAATGCTAAGCATGATTGACAGCAAACACATGACATGATATATATAGCAATATCACAGTATCTTAGTAACAAAATTAGCCTACTGTCGACTTTATTTCACTGCATTTGCATTTAAAAGCTTGCCGAAAATACTGAATCTTGTTCCAGTTTCATGGTGCAAAATAAAATAAAACATTGTATTACCACGGCATAATTGTAGATTATGGTTCTAGGAATAAAAGCCCTCGCTTGCTCGGGCTTTAACATTCTCGAGCCATAATCTTCTGATTATGCTCTTAATACATAAATATCTATTATTTCATAATAATATTACATAATTACTTAATAAATTTTCAAAATGCGCTCCACTCGTTATTTTTCCTTATTCTTTTGTAAATGTTGTCCAACTTTAAAAATTTGGCAGGTTGATTTTGAATAAACTGTGCGATTTTATATCTGTTCCTATAATTGCTGTCGATTATTAATTCTTATGGAATAAACTAAAGTCTTGATATATCCCCACAATAATAATCCTTCGATTGAAATCAGCTGTAGCTGGCCATCGAAACTCACTTCCTCTTCCACTCTAACTAAGAGGAAACTGCAAATGTAAATAATTGCGGAATAGTGAGCTGGAGCTCCATCCTGCATAAACCATAAACTCTGTCTTATGTTTAGCCATGTTTCCATTTCATCAAAAGTTCAGTTTGCAGAAAGTTCAGATAAGAAGCACCGTTTAATTTTGGTGTTAATTCATATGGCACCAATAACTCATCTCCTAATTCCACCAAACATTAATTTTGAATTCTTGTTCAAAATGTGATTGCTTAGGTGTATGTTGATTTTCCAAATCCCAATAATGGGGTTTCTCCAGTTAACTACTCCTCTTCGGGTGAAAGTTGCTTCATCCGTAAATAAAACATTTTCGATAAAATTACGATTTATACTTTGTTTATTTTGAAGAAATTGTCAATTCTACACCTGGGACGATCCTACCTAACAAATTCTGTACTGGGTAGAATCTTCTTTGTGAAGTAGTCTAAATATTACTTACTGCAGACAATCGCCGTGTGCTAAGTTCAGGATTTTCAGCAATCTAGTAAAATATCATCCTCCTGATTATCATTTTGGACACCATATGTGGCTTTGGGACGACGCTCCAGTTTCTCCTAATCTGTCATAGATATTTAGAAAAGTTTGTTGGGATATAATCGTAGGTATGTACGGCGGGTACGTTTACCACAAAATTTTCTTGTGCGTAGGCACTTATCACATCTCGCATTTCACTATTCGAAAAGTTGTTGTCACGGCATGATTAATCCAAATAATTCAATGGTTCTGAATTTACATTTAGCAAACTCAAAACGATATTGAGTGTTGGTGCTACAAGCGAATTTCTAATTGAAAGTAACCATGGCCAACTTTGGTAAGGTTTCTTAACTGAATTGTGAATCGAGCCTTATTGAAATGTTCTTTCTTTATGAATTAATGCATCGATAAAACTGTAACTAAGTTAGTATTGACATTACTTCTAAATCATTTAATGTAATAATAGTAAGGTTGCTCAATCTACCTGACAATATAAATATTGTGTTAATTTAACTAAATTAAACTGTAACCTTATGTCATAAATATTGATTTACATTCAAATTATTTATGGACTGAACTAATGATCGTATGTTATACGATCTATTTACTTAGGAACAGTGACAAATAAATTACGTTTTTAATCCCTTTAAAACTAAAACAATTGAGGTATTGGAAAATTTATAATGATTAAATTTACTGTAAAAATTAGAGAATTTTTATGCCACAATCAATTTAAGTACGATTGGAAGCTCTATCCTCTACCACAATTAAGTCAGTCTAAATACTTGTTTCCAACCTAATATCATAGTACTATCTACTTACTTCGCATTAAACTAGAATAACGAATTCCAAGGTACGAATCGACTACACCAGTTTAAGTTAAGCGGTAAAAGTAAGTGTACAAAGTTTATTGCATAACGCCACAGACATAAACAGTGATATCTTTTATATAACCTATTTTCCTTAAATCCAGCTATACTCAATCTAAGTACATATAACGTATAGATCCAATGGTAGACTTCTGATATAATTTATTTCCTCTATCAATAAGTTTTATGATATAAAAAAAAGAAAATAAAATACACTATCAGCATGCGACCATTGACTTATTTCAATATAATATAAAAACATAAAATACCTTAAATATATCATTGAAGTAATAATCCACTGTCGATTTCCTTTAGTTGGCAATATGTTTCAACATATATCCCAAGGTAAGTGTAGTTAAAATGTTTCGATCACCTTGAACAACAATTGGTTTCTTGACAAATCAATTTATTTTGCTTTCAGTACTTGACACACAACTGTTTCTTACTGAGACACTGATCAGCTGTTCACTTACATACACAATGTAGGTTATGCTATATTTGCACTTCATTATTTATTTTGGAATACTATCCCAAGATGTGATTTAAGATGTGATTATTTAAAATCTGTTACATTCACCTATTTATTTAGGTAAAATAAATAAAAGGAGAACTATCTTTTATTTATTTTGTCTTTTATCTTTTCAAAATTTAGTATTAAATTGTAGGTATTATGTCAGCTCCTTTTGAGATTTTAGATCTATATTTTCAATAATATGTAAAGAACCAGAGTCTTGTACTTATATGTTTTAGAATAAATTATGTATGGACCATCCTTTATGTAAGATTTCATAAGGCCACTCTACATACACCAGAAACAACTAGAAATCGCCGGAATACGTATCCCTTGCAAAGTTCCGTACAAGGAGGCCTGAGTGGAATACATGGACCAGACGTAGACCAGCTGCCCGAGTTAAATGAATTCCTGGAAACCGAGATGAGGAAGTTCACAAAGGTAACAGGAAAAGCCAAAGATGTTATACATAAGATCACACTCGTGCCCGATGCTAAACCGATCAAACAGCGATACTATCCCCGCAATCCAGCAATGCAAGAACTTATCAATCAAGAGGTTGATAATATGCTCGCAGAGGACATAATAGAACCGTCCCACAGCCCGTGGAGTTCTCCCGTAGTGTTGGTTAAGAAACCAACTGGTTCATATCGATTCTGCGTCGACTTTCGAAAAGTTAACCAGGTCACCATCAAAGATGCATACCCGTTACCATATATTCAAGGCATCTTAGACCAGTTGCGAGAAGCAAGCTATATCAGTACCTTAGACCTGAAACAAGGATACTGGCAAATTCCGCTAGAAGATGGAAGTAAATCCATCACCGCTTTTACAGTACCGGGCCGTGGACTATACCAGTTCAAAGTTCTACCATTCCGCCCCTGCTACATTCCAGAGATTCCTAGATTCCATTATTGGTCCAGAACTGATTGGACGCGCTTTTGTATATCTAGATGATATCATAGTCCTGGGAAAAACATTTCAAGAACACCTGCATAACCTACGGAAGTATTCAAGAGACTACGTGATAACGGACTTCAACTACAACCGGACAAATGCTACTTCTGTCAGACCCAACTCAAATATTTGAAACACGTCGTCACCGCAAAAGGAATTTTACCTGATCCAGACAAAATCAACGCAATTATCCAAATACCCGCTCCCCGTACCGTTAAGCAACCGTCAATTTTTGGGACTGGCATCGTGGTACCGCAAATATGTTAGCGGCTTTGCGAAACTAAGTCAACCGCTCACCGAACTCTTGAAAAGAACACCAGATATCAGTGGACCGACACACAAAATCACGCCTTTGAAGCCATTAAACAAGCATTGACCGCCCCCGGTATTAGCCTGTCCGGATTTTAATCAACCTTTGTATTACAAACCGACGCCAGTACCACCGGAATTGGAGCCGTGCTAACACAAGGACAAGCACCGAATGAACGAGTGATAGCGTACATCAGCAGGGCCTTGAACCCCGCGGAAAGGAATTACTCGACGATTGAACAAGAGTGTTTGGCCGTAGTATGGTCCATACAAAACTAAAAAGTTACCTAGAGGGTTATAAATTCACTGTGTTAACCGATCATAGAAGTCTCAAGTGGCTTCGCACGCTAGAGAAACCGACATCCCGTCTAGCCTGCTGGATAATGGAACTACAACAGTTCGACTTCCAGGTGGAGTACCGTAAAGGGCACTGAACAATGTGGCCGACGCGCTATCTCGCTTATACGAGGATTATAAAGTAAAAGCCGACCTGTCTCCATTAGAGTTGGAGGAATCCGAAGAAATAACCTGTCCGTGGTATAAATACTTGATACAACAAGTCCGAGAACACCCTGATCAACACCCACGATATAAAATAGAGGAAGGTCAACTATTTAAATCATTCCCTGATCCGACACCCGAAAAAGAGATGGGAAGCCATCCTAGTTGGAAAATTTGTATACCGCTAGAAAAACGCCGAGATATCCTGGAAGAATGTCACGATGTCCCCACCGCAGGACACCTAGGAATTGCGAAAACGCTATGCCGCATATACCGCAATTACTACTGGCCCACCATAAAATCCGACGTGATAAAATACGTGAAAACGTGTATAAGTTGTCAGACTTATAAAGGTAGCACGCAAAAGCCGCAAGGAGAAATGTACTTTTCGCGACCTGGACATCCGTGGAATAATGTAAACGACCTTATCGGACCGCTGCCGCGTTCCAAGAAAGGATATAAATTCCTGTTAGTTTTTCAAGACCGGTTAACTAAGTGGGTCGAACTTAAACCGCTCCGTAACGCTACCAGTCCACCGATTATCCAAGCGTTAAAAGAACAAATAATATACCGCTTTGGAACTCCCCGACACCTGATCTCTGATAACGGCCCACAATATACCAGCAAACTATTCCGCACGTTCTTGAAGGAGCATGGAATCAACCATCGTTCTATTCCACCATACTCCCGCATGCCAACCCGGTGGAAAGAACCAATAAAGTGATCGGGACGATGATCGCACAATTTACGCGAAACAACCAGCGAGAGTGGGACGCTCACCTGCCGGAAATAGCCTTCGCTATCAATACCGTACAGCATGGATCAACTGGTTTCTCCCTGCCTTACTTAATCTCGGGAGAGAATTAGAACCACCTAGGGCATGGTCAACCCAGAAACAACCGCCGACAACAGAAGCAACCGCCGTAACCGCAGCTGATCAAGCGCAACACATGAAGTATTTAAAAGATCTACAAGAACTTGCTAGAGATTCATTAGCAAAGACCTTTGAAGTACAACGGTATCATTACAACCTGCGTCACCGAGCCTACCGCCCCGCAAAGGAGATCTCGTATATCGTAAAACACATTACCTGTCAAGCAAAGCGAAAGAATTTTCCGCGAAATTAGCGAAAAGTATGCCGGTCCTTACCTTGTGTATAAAATAAAATCGCCCGTAATTGTCGAGCTGAGAACCCGGTAGTAGGAAAAGCGCGGAGAAGCGCATGTAAAAGATTTGAGGAATGCGACTGACGTCACCGATCAGACTAGACCAGCGACCAATGGTAACGTTGAAAGTTTAACGGCTATTAAAACCCGCGTATTCGAAATCATATAAAAGAAAAGAAAAACCGAAGTGCTATCTTCCACAACATGGCACCCTTTAAACCCTACATCCGCCGAAAGCTCCCTTTACGAATCTCGCCCTGGCAGCCACACCAATACCGCATACCCGGGACCGAAGGCCTGGAAGCAGCCTTCGTAACGCGTCGCAGTTCTCCGGACCGGGACCGATCGCCGTCGCCTGCTCCTCACACCGCCCCAGGACCGTCCGGTATAGATACGGCTACTATTGGTCGCCACCCCGGCTCCACCCGACGGTAGAGCCAAGACACCGGACACACGGAACATTTGCGCCGGACAATTGAGGTCACCGGAGGAATAAGGACCTGTACATACAGGAAATACCCGAACCGGCCCGCCTTATGCCACCGCCCCCGGAAAACCTTACCCGCCGCCAGCGACGCAATCGCCGCCGCGTCAGCGTCATCTTGCCTGATGGCGGGAGAGTGAAGGTCAAGAGGACGGATCTTTCGCAAGAGGAGGAAAGGGTGGTATGTAAAGAACCAGAGTCTTGTACTTATATGTTTTAGAATAAATTATGTATGGACCATCCTGTATGTAAGATTTCATAAGTTTACGCGATATTGCACAACGAATAATTTATTCATCACCGCTGACGTGTAGTTCTAAGAAACCGTAAGTTTCTGCACGTCAGAACGATTTTAACCAATCGCATAACGGCATTCCCCGCACGGTAGCCGCGAAGCCGCCCACAGATGCACCTTTATAAACTCGCGACGCGCATAAGAAAAGGTACTCCTGTACTCCTGCAGTAAGAGAAGTAGAATCTCCGTAGATTCAAGTTAAGCCGATATCCTGCACCGCCACCGTACCGTTGACCGTTCCAGAAACCAGTAGCCGCAGCCGCTCCGTTTGCTTAGAGTAAGCACCGACTTGTTGTTCGTCGACGAAGAGTCCGTCGCGATCGGGCAACCTAAAGTTCAAATTCTGTACTGCTATTTAATAGACACGTAAGTTGTAAAGTTATACATTCTGACAATTTACACTCAAACACTACAGACCGTAAATAATTCCGGGCTGAGCTCCAGGAGTTATACTACACAAAGTATACCTAGAGTAGTACGCAGGGGTAACCCCCGCCGTAATACCAACTACACTAACACCTAGAGTAGCACGCAGGGTAGATCCCATCGTCACTCCACCACAAAGTATACCTAGAGAAACGCAGGGTAACCCCGCCGGATCTCGCAAAACACTTGAGGGTGAAGGGTTGTTACAGGGCTGTAAAGACCTACGACCTTTCTCTAGTATATACAGTAAAGACAGGCCGTCGCCTTCGTCTTCTGGACATTACTGAAATCCCGCTCGAAACTCACACTTACTACATACAGATAACACGTAATAACCATACACGGTGTCTTTGAATTGCAGAGGAATACCTCCATAACCTATAGTATAAATTAGTAGTCAATATAACCATCGTAAATACCTGGTGCGAGAACGTTTGTAAATAAATTAAAGAGTACGTAGATTATTCGATCTTTACGTAAACCGATTAAAGTAATTTTAATATTAAGTATTTTGTTCCTTTGTTTAATTATCAATAATTAAACTTAGTATAGAGACCAGTAATTCATTTAGTTAGATAAACAATCTAATTGTCTGCATTAAACCGGTTATAATTAGAGAAAGACAGTCCTTAGATCTCGCGTTTGTATACGTGCATTTCGCGTGTAATAATTCCCGGGAGTAAGACATCCTTGCTTCAGCGATCCAGAGTTACTGACGTGTAAGCACGATATCGATTTTCTCAACGAGTCGAGTGCGTTGCGCTGGCGCTTCGACCAACAACGGCCTCGAGGATAACGGTCGCGCTACTGTACATGCAGGACCGTAACTTAAATTTGTATCTCTTAGGTAAGGAATAGATGTAAAAATACTATCTTTTGTTCACAGAAGCGACTTCGTACCCAGTGACCCCCAGGACACGGACCCAGAGATTCTCCGATACACCTTTTGTTACTTACCTTTGTTTGATTTTATTTTATTGTAAATATTTGCTAATATACGTGTTAAAAATGCTTTACAATTTTTATTTAAGGTTACAGTGTTAAGCCCATCCTGTACTTATTACGAACCACACCCCGTTTATAAAATAAACCTGATTGAGCAAAGCCGAAACAAAGTAAAACCGCGTTGGGTTACGAAACCAGAAGGGCGCAATACTTATATAAGTAGCACCGAAACGTAGATCACCTGGTAGAGATAAATTAGAGAAAGAAGGGCGCATTACAAATATTTAACTTGTTAAAACTTTATAACTTCCATTGTGTTATGGTTTCCATAGCATTAAATTTTTCGATGAAGTACCTACTTTAGTTGCTAGTTTTATGTTAACTTCACCTGTTATATTATTTTAGTAGCCTGATGATGACAAGTCTTTGTCGAAACATGTCGCAGTTTAAAGATTAATTTAGATATTAACTTTATGTTAATAAAAAATTTCATGGGGAAGGTTTTGAGTATTTATCCACATAGTTAATTACTTCACCCCATTTTGATTTAAGGTATATTTCTATCTCATAATTATGGATAAAATTACTTATTATCTATAAGCATTTGCCTGTGAATAATTTGTCCGACCAGACTTGGGTATAAAAACCACCCTGGTTAGTCTCCATTTTCTCGAAAAGTATTTCATAACCAGACTGGCTCTTAGAATCTTGCAGATTCTTATGAACAGAAGGTCCGCTCCTCTTTGCAGCATGGCTGGAATAATTTCATCCGTTCCCGGTGATTTATATGGATCAAATGGGTTTACCGTCAATTTGATTTTATTAAATGTATCACTTTTATGGATATTACCCAGTCCTCCCTTGATGCTCTGTATCTAGATAATCAGGCCCTTAGTTTTACCAGTCAATCGGTGATTGATCTAATACTACCGAACCCGAAATAGTTTGGTCATGGTATCTCTCCAGTCTTCGTACATTATCCGGTGTCTTTTGCCAGATTACTTATTGAGCACCGAGTGCACTTAGAGAGTATCTTGTGGATTCTGGCACATTCTGCAGTCCTTTCTATCTCCTCATAGTGCCTTCTCCATCTTTTAGCTCTTCTCAGAGCTTTGGTGTACGCAGTTAGGGTGTCTTGTACTCATCCCAGTTACCTAATGCTTTTGCCCTATGAAATAGTTTTCTAGTGTTTACTCTCATTTCGTGAGTTTTCCTTATATGTAGGGACAATCGTGTCTGTTAATTGCTCCATGGCTATCTCTATGTCAGGTTGTTATTTATCGAAAACTGAAACCCCGCCAGTTTACGATATAGTACTCCCAATTCGTTTTGGGGTTTCGATAACTTTCACCACGCGATTTATTCCGGTGATATCAAAATATATGCGTCTGTGATCCAAACAGATCCACCTCATTAGAAACAACAATTTTAACAAACTTACTTACATAAGAAGTATCTAATGTTGTATCATTACCTCCTTCCCGCCTTGTTACGAAGGAAGGATTGTTCCTCAATTCAATAGTCTAAATTATATGCCATAGCGAATTGTAAGATAGACTAGCCCCTGGGTTGGTGGTTGTGTTTCCCATACCATATGGTGGGATATTGCGTCACAAGCGATGAGTAGTTGCGATCCGTTGCCTCTGCAGCTATTGACTAGTTCTTCCACTTCATCTAGGGGTATCTTCGAGTTATCAGAATGGAGGTACCGATCCGTGTATTAACTCCCTCGGGCCTGTTCCATCTGAGGTGAGCTTTTCTGCTACTAGATCCTCTGGACAGAAGTTCATTAGCGGTAATATTTGTATTCCTTGAAATAATCAAATCCTAGCTCGGTGCCAGTACGGTTTGACCAACGGGACTCTTGTTAGCGGTTTGATAAACTGTTGCTGATCGCTCTTTCCACACCGACAAGCAGTTGGCCTCTGCTAGGAAAATTCGGAGGTCATCCTTACACAGCCAACAAATAAACACAAATTTGTATCGCATAGACTCAATACTGGTACAATCATGCTGAATTCAGATTAACATAAACAAACAAAATGTACTAATCAAAATGTTTCACCTCAAAGTCTTTTGTAATTTTAAAAGGTAGTTCATAGACTATCCAGTACTAACCTATCCAGTATGATTCTTAGACAAAATTAGAAAACGAAAATTGTCACGTTTTTGGTTCTTTGCAACACCGTTAAAACAAAGTTTACGGGAAAGAAGGATTCATACGGCAAAAGAAAGAAATAAGTTACAAACAGAAAGGAGAAGTTTTTGATATGTCTGTTCCGGTACATTTATTATTCAGTCATTTCAAGTGTGTAAATTGCACAATTGCAAAATATTTTTTGTTTACACGTTTCGAAAACTCAATATTATTATTTACTAGAAATAGACAATCATAATTATATAATTCATTTAATGTTTATACGAGCGTCACTAATTGTGGTTAGTATTCATTATCTGGGTTACCTAATCTTTTAATTACACGCGATACTATTTAAATATTTAAGTGACTCAGTAAATAAGGAAAAAATTTCAGTATGAAAAGATTACTTATTAAGTAGAATAAATAAACGCTTGAAGTACTTGTAGATAGCTTATTTATGACATAAATCATCAACGATTTAGAGTAATTTGTAAATTATTTATTTTATAAATTGACAATTTTTATATTCTGCAAAATAAAAATTTCATTACCTGCCAAAAAATATTTTGAAACCAACAAATCTAAATACTGTCGCGTGATGTCACAATACTAATTGGCGGTAAAGAAAACAACAACGTCAGTATGATGGGGTTAAATTAAAATAAAATAAAACAAGTTTATGCTACAAACATCGTTTACACTAAAAACATTGAAAGAGTAGTAAACAGCTGGGACCGCGGACACTTGTCACGTGCAAGGTGCTGGGATATATGTAAATAAAATAATAACGAAGTATTATACCATATATTCATAATGTATGGAATTAACTTTTATAATAAAAGATGCTGTGTTTTCACGCTCAAATGCGGAGATGTTGACTAGTGCATATTGGTAGCCCACGTTAGTGCTAATTATCTGTGCATGTTAGTCAGGTTGGCAGCACATATTAGTGCACACGTTAGTACACTCTGGTATCACGCGTTATTGCTAATTGGCCCGTTTTATGCCCGTTAGCGCATAGTAATCCGTTAGCGCTAATTATCTGAGATTTTGTACAGACTGGTAGCACAAGTTAGTGCTACTTATGTGTATATTAGTACGATTTGGTAATACATCTGTACATGTTACCACAGGTTGGCAAATACTTTAGCGCTAATTATCTGTACACGTTAGCGCAGGCTGTAACACGTTTTAATATGTGTTAATGCTAATTACTGGTACACGTTAGTGCGGATTGGTTACACCGTTGGTACTAATTCTCAAGTTGGTACGGGTTGGCAGCACATTAGCGCTATTACACGTTAGTACAAGCTGTCCGCATACTTTAGCAAGCTGGTAGCACACGTTAGTGCTAATTATTTGTACCAGTTACAGGCTGGCAGCTCATGTTGGTGGCTATTATCAGTACACATTAGTACATTCTGGTAGCACACGATAGTGCTAATTATTTGTACCAGTTAGCACACGTTGTCAGCACACGTTAGTGTTCATTATTAGGTTAGTGCACGCTGGTAGCGAAATTAAATGTTATTCAATACCAATAAAACTAGAGAGGCTTATGACTTAATATAAAACTGGTAACACGATCAAATGCTGGTGAATTTGAAGAGTGGATTACTTTTTTCCATCATTTGGATGATGTCATTCGTTATAAAGTTACTAAAGATTCATTTCCAGAAAAAATGACAAAATTGCGTAGGTTCAACAAACAAGTCAAGCAAAAGAGTAATTCCAAAAACGGAAATAGTGTTATTAACAATGATTTTGGGACATTTGACAAAGAAGAAATAGGTTTGTTAAATAAAGGATTGAAATATAATCTTAATTTTAATGCACTCCGTTGGATAAAATCATTTGGCATAAAATTGAATCGATGGATGAAATTTTGTTAGACAAGCCAGTAAAATTGAAATTACGGAAAATATTGTACAAGTCATTCAGAAATCTAAGAGTAAATGTTTCCATCTCAAAGCAGCAAAGCAATTAATTGGTTATTTTAAAAAATTTTTTTGCTTCAGTGTACAACTTTCTGATTCAGGTTCTTATTTGTCAACCAAAGATCCTCTTCCTAACATGATTACTTCAACTAGAGTTAGAACGTAAATGCTTGCATGATTTCTTTGGTTTCAAAAAAGAAATTCAATCTACTACCTAGAATGTATTGTTAAAAATTCATAAACCAGATAATGCTATGCACCATTGTTTCTAGTATTAATGCATATTGTCTGCTGTCCAAATGGTTGTTTAGTAAATTTATAATTTCCTACCAACAGCCCAACTTTAGCGTTTCAAATTCGTATGAATTTATTGATAAAATAAAACACTGAACTAACAAAGACGAACTTTTAATCTCATTCGGCGTTTGTACTTTGTGAGTACTCCAATAGATCAATCTTTAGTTTATTTAGAAGAGGTTTAACAACCGAACCATTTGGACAATACAGAAGTAGAATAAGTTCTTAATTAACAGAGTTGTGTATAAGACAAACCTTTTCCAAATTAATCATCAATTCTTCAAACAAGGACATGGTACGACAATGAGTAATAGCCTATCTTTGTTTATGGCCAATCTGTTCATGGGTAAATTTGAAATAGTCTTAAAACGCGATTTACCTTATTTTCCTAGAGTTTGTATTAGATACGTGGATGGTGCGTTTGCCATCCTTAATACTAAAGTTTGTAGTGTTGAGAATGTTGTAACTTTAAATTTTAAATTTCCAACAATCAAATTTATCGATAAGATAGAGACAGATTTGTCGTTACCCCTGGTATCGTCAGTTCATCCCTAACTTTTCTTCTCTTGTAGCTCCGCTGACTGCTCTTACCAAGAAAATGCTTTGTTCGTTTGGTCGTCCGATTGTGAGACCGCTTTCAATTCACTCAAGGAACAATTGGTGTCTTTTCCGATTCTCGCGTTTATTATTCAAACTTATGTTTCCAATTTCCGAATTGGGGCAGGTCTCAGTCAAACTTGATGTTGGTGAAAAGTTAAAAGTTATATCAGTCGATCCTTATCAAAGGTAGAACGAAATTACTCTCGACGGAAAGGAATGCTTGCCGGGCTATCGAGAAGTATAGGCCCTATGTCGAGGGAAGTTCTTTAGCGTGATCAACGACCACCCTCTTGTTTGGTAATAAATTATCTAACCCTTCTGGCCGTTTAGCACGATGGGCATTACGTTTGCAACAATACAACTTCACGATCATACATCGCAAATGCAACGAACATGTGGTCTCGACTTTTTCTCGTTCGGTTCCTTTAGTGGATAGTGTTGGTGATTTATCTTCTTCTTTGATTAATTTACCGGTACAAGATCCTTGGTACCTCAAACTTGTTATTCGGGTGTTTTTTCGTCCAGTAAATTTCGCCGGATCAGATTCGGATGGTTGGCATATCGTAGTTCCTAAAGAGCAACGACGACGTATTCTCTTGAAAAATCACGATTCTCCTACTTTTGACCACCTTGGCGTAAATAATACTATCTAGGGTGTCTCAACATTACTATTGGATTGGTCTTATGGCAGATGTCGCTCGTTATGTGCGTCAGTGTGCTGTTTTCATAAAGTGGAGCAATGTGCTCCACCTACTTTTTGTCTGTCCCAGACCTACTAGGCTTTGGCAAGTGTTGTGTACTGACATAGTGAGTGCTTCTCGACCTTCAAACTACTACTGGTAATGACCGATTGCTTCACTAAATTTTCCCTTTTCTTCCCTTTGCGTTAAGCTACTACTACTACTGTTTGCTGCCTAATCGAAGATAATATTTTCCCGTCAATGGTACTCCCATTAGCGCAGCAGGGAATTTGCTAAGTTTTATTCAGAATATCGCACCATGATCTTGTTTAATGCCAAATACCATCCTAGGGCTAACCCGCTGAGAGAGTCAATATAGTATTGAAAACCATGATCTTTCTACATTATTCAAAACCAGCGCAGATAGGACTAGAATTTGGCAAAATTGGTTGTGTGTTATATCTGGTAAACAGAACGTGATTGGGTGTTCTGTTTATTTCCTCTTTGTACGTGTTTATTCGCTTTTGAAACCTACAAGGTCCTTCTCATTCTAACTATATTACTTTGTCGGATCCTGCCGTGCTCTGCGCGACGGCAAATTCACTCATCAATTTACGGCTACCCGCTCAAGCATTGTCAAACGATTAGAGAAGGGTATAGCTGTCGCGGACAGCGTTATAATTTACGACGATCAACGAAATTTAACTTGAATGACAAAGTATGGCGACAAAATTTCGTTTTATCAGACGCTTCACGGCATATTAATGCTAAACTGACTCCTAAATTTACTGTCACTTATCAAGTCAAAACCATTGTTTCTCCCTGGACTTATAAGGATGATGCTGGACATTCACTTGGCGTTTATCATGTCAAAGATCTAAAACCTGATCATACTACCTATTCCTCTAAGTCGCATTCTGACGTTGAAGTAGATGTTGAAAACTTTCATACTACGAATAATGTCTCCTTAGTCTCCTTACGCTATCCTCGTCGACGAAAGGGACTTTAATACCTACCTATCTCAAAGATTGCTCTGTGGATATCATTAGTGCTTGTCTTGGTACACTCTCCCTTGTGGTTCCTTACCTTCACGTATTATCTTTTGGGCGGCTGGTTAGGTGTGAAGGTTTTAGGTACTTCTTTAAAGGACACCGCTTTCTTTTCGTTCATCGAGTGTAACCCCTACTAGAATATCAGAGCCCTTCTTTACTCTTTCGGTGGGTTTCTTAGCACTACTGTCATATATGTTGGGTTGGTATTGGGTTTGGATTGGAGGTTTTAGGCTGGCGGCTCTATAGTCCGTTTGGGGTTAGGAATAGGCTAGTATGCATGATGAATAAGTGAATATCGGACGATGACAACCACTTACCTACTCAAACTGCCAATCCTTATCCGCTTTGCTATCCCAACAACTTAGTATACACATTTTATTTTTCTCCCAGCTCATTTATGATTTAGTTTTGAGGGGATACGCTTCACGTTGTACCTTCTTTCACGCTGCGCGTTTGAAGACTGTACTTGAAGTTTTCTGAGCATAGAACCGACCTAGTCTTTGATAAACCGTTCTATCTTCAACTCTTGCTTCATTTCATTTCTCCTTTAGAATTCTGGGCCTCTATAAGACGCACTGCCGTGGTCGCCTGTAAGATTCTCTTCTTAGTGGATATGGGAGGCAGCGATAAGATGCGCAAAATTCTGGGTTTTCTTGGCATTTATTACCACTGGGTTGGTTTTCAAGTTTTGGTATAGGTTTGACGGGTATTACAACCGGGGTTAGGTTCCGGAATGTTAGGGCTATTACGTCCTGAGTCATTACTCAGATTTCACTTTTGTTGAAGATTTCATTTCCTTCCCGACCTATTAGTTTTTAGTGGATGTGTTAACATCATTTATTTTTGATGTTATGTTATTTAGCAGATAGCTATTAACATCGTTTAGTTATTGTTTTTATTAGGTTCGCATTTAACGTTGTTTTAAATATACTATTTTCCTAAATTAAATAAATAGTTTTGTTAAAGTGGTTGGTCACTCGTACTTAACCTTCAGTTTTAGGATTGAGAAGCACTGGAATTACGGTTGGTCATGACAAGTTACTAAGTTACTAAGTTAATAGGAACGCTACTTTTCTTGCTTGATCCAAAAGTGGGCAAATCGCGTTTTATTTCATTGGGAATATCGATATTATTTTGGATGTGATTAATCATCGACTAGGGTCAGTATATATTTATTCTTCATTATTTAGAATGAATAAGTATTGTTAATTGTTTCTTACGCTCATGCGGATTTAAAGGTTAAAGCGTGAGCCATCAAATAGTATGAACATAACTGTTTCTTTCGAAATTCTTTTATTTGAATTGGTCTTATTGTACACCTCGTTAAGGTAAGATTTTATTCAAATGCTTGCTTGTTCTTATGCAAGGTTACAGAGGTCCTACTTACTCTAGGGGTAAGCCGTCTACTGCACTCTGGGGTTCCGATAATTATGAATACAATGCTGTAAACTTCCGAATTACTTCTTATTTCTGGTAACCTGCTCCATTAATCGGAAATCGCACCACAATTAAATCAGAGGATAAGAAGATTCAATGATAAGTCAAACATTACCTTTATGCTTTTGTGAATGCAAATAACTTGAATCTATCTTAATATACAGACCTGCCGTACCTTTTTTATGCTAACCTTTAAGTAATTATTTTGTAACGTGCCAATTCTTGTCTATCGTTACCTTAATTTAAGTTTTGAGTTTGCATAATTATTGATAAATATATTTACATTACGTTGGTATCTTTTTTTCTTTCAGTAATTAAATTTTGGAATGTATTTCGATATTTTCACCTTAGTCTATGTAATTACGAATCCCTCTGTATATTTAGTAACATTTATTTTTGTTGTTTTGTGCGAAAATGCGAACAGAACAGCTTAATTTATTTCTTCTGCCGTCCAGTTCAGTACGTTATCTTTTAACTTTTGCTTCCTTGTATAAGATATGTAAGGCTTCTAATTACATTTTGGTAACTATTGTATTTAATAGGGCGCAAGGTAGTTTCCACATTAAGAAACAGTGTTAAGAAAAGCTGAAACTTTAATGAATTGTGTACTTCCAAAGCGAGGTGGTGACATCATTAAGTTACGTAAAATGGCGTGGATGATATTCAATTTTATCTTTTTGGATTAAAATGGAGATACTTTGTATCATCACCGCTTGCTGTTAGTCTGCCTGGTTTGTAGTTTTCCATTATTGGTATGTGGAAGACATGAAAATTACTTTACGTATATGGTCAACAGTTCGTGTATTGGTACGTTATTGACAAATGGAAATTCCTTTATAGTATGTTTATCTTACGAATGGAAATGAAATTCTCCTATTACAGTGCATTTTAAGGCGAAGAATATACTTATTTTGAGTCGTGAGGGGTAAGAAGTATCCTTTATGCAGGGTGCGTTTTAAGCAAACGAATCAGTTGATGTTATTTTGATACGGTTATAAGGAACGGCTGCTTTTGTTTCTAAGATAAGAACATTTGAGTTCATAACCTATGGTACTGTGATAGTTGTTGACATAGGTCAATATACGTTTCATTATTGCTGAATGCTGTGTTGATCATATTACATTTTGAATTTTAAGTAAATGTAGATTATATGATAACATAGGTTTAAGTTAGTAATTATTTAATATCGTAAATCTTTACGAGAAATATCGTTTTAGTATTGAGTAAAATACTCATTCGTTTTAGTTATTTTACGCTGGAATTATTCAGACATTTTGCTTTATTACATATACATATAAATACAGTTGTGTTTAGTGTTTATTCAGATTACCTATTATGCTATTTACAACTTTCACATTTTGTTGTATTTTAATTATTAAACCTATAAATTGAGTGGTGTCCCAAACAAACAAATGCTTAATACTGATTACACCTACGGATATATCTCTGTCTCCCTCACGACCTGTTCAAAAGGAGTTCTCAATTACAGTAAGTTTCGTAAGTCTCACTGAGCTAGGCCCTGGTGCAATTTACATTTTTAATATACCGATCAATCACTCCCTAATTTTGTATTTGTTATAAATTGTAATTTTGTTTTTAAATACTCCATTTTAAAATTCAATCCATCTATCCGTGATTTTTGTACAAAGTCAGTTTTACAGTACTTCATTTAACTTGTAAGTGGCCTATACAGTAACATAGAATTTAATTTTAATTTTATATATATATATATATATATATATATATATATAATTCTGTTATTGTTATAGTTATTATAGGTATTGTAATCAACGGGTTCTAATAAGAAAGCTTTTATTTGTAACATGCTTTCGAATTTTTATTGACTCTTCATCAGGGTATCTGAGGTAATTAAGTCGGTTTACAAATCATTATTTTAAAATACAAGCACCTTATTAATTACGAGACTAACAATGAACTTAGTATATAAATATAAAAATTTCTTTAGTGATACAATACAATTTAGAAATTATAATCGACAGAACATCTATGAAAAGTGCCAACATTTTTTATTTAATTGTCATTTTCAATTTTCGTTGTGTATAACAAATGCAATTTTTATTGCTCCATTGAGTGGAGATTAATTTTGTGGAAATAAATCAAAATTAATAATTATTGCAAATATTTTAAAAACGTTAGGAATGTTATCAATATGTAGTAAATAATAAATATGCTTATATTATGTGGGCTCCTTAATATTGGGTCTCCGATTTTCGAGCTCGGTAAGGGCTGCCGGTTACCTTTTCCATCATCCTTAATCTATTCTCATCCTTATTCTTCCTTCTCGCCCTCACTGTCTTCCTATCGGATTAAAAGTCCCAAATTAAAAATTAAATGGCTGTGGTTTCTAGGGTTATAAATTCCGGACGTAAAATCCTGCCCAACTCGGATGTCCGGGAGGGCAGGGCCCAAGCGACTTCGGTCATCGAAATTATCAACTTTCTGATTCACTACTGCAACATCCGTGGTATCAGGTCTAATCTTAATGCTATTCACCAACATCTTGAACAATTCAACCTGATATATTGTTTCTATCTGAAACACAAGTCTCCTCTGAAAGCTCAGTCACCCGACTTGCAATTTCCTCTCCACCTTCACTCTAACTTTCGATATAAAAGGGTATGTGCGTACATCAAGGACAGAATTGCTTGCAAGAGGGTTTCTTCTTAGAAAATAAAATTTTGACGTGATTTGGTTTAAACATTCTGGTCCTAATTTTGTGAAATTCTACTGTTGCATTTATAGGTCTCCTAATGACAGCAACTTTCAAGACTTCTTCGATTACCTTAGTATGAAAGTTGACTATCTCCTGTCTCAGTTTCCATCTTGCGATATCTCATTTGTAGGCGATTTCAATGTTCATAACTCTAATTGGCTTCAATTTTCATCTACTACAAATCCGCTGGTCATAGTCAGAAACATTTGCTATTTCATGTGATCTCACACAAATGATTTCTGAACCCACAAGAATCCCTGATAACCCTAACCATACTCCACATCTTCTAGATCTCTTTCTTACATCAAACCCTCTTGTTTATAAAACTTCCGTTCTTTCGTTAGGTCTTTCCGACCATTGTCTAATAAAAATCATTTCTACTGTACCTAATTCCACTGTTGTTCGCAAAACCGATAGAACCTTGTGGTGTTTTAAGTCAGCTCGATGGAGTGATTTACGGGATTTCTTTGCAACCTTTCCATGGCGTGAATATTGTTTTAAGTCGTCCTCTTTCGGACATCGCTCTTTCAGTATCTGAAGTCATCCTCATGGGAATGGAGTTATACATACCGAAAAACAGTACCGTGTAGGTCATTCACGTTCCCAACCCTGGTTCAATAAGGCTTGTTCTGATGCAATATCTTTAAAAAATAAATGTTACATTAAATGGAAATCTAATAAATCGGTTGACAGTCATGTAGAATACGTTGGTGCTAGAAATATCTGCAAAAGTGTCATCACTAAAACTAAAAGTTGTTCGAAAATGCAATGAACTAGCTACATCTCCTTAGGCAGTCGTAAATTTTGGTCTTTAGCAAAGCCATTAGTAAAACTTTCGAACATCTTCATTTCCCTGACATCTATTGACGGATCGGTAGTTGCTGATTCTGTAGACAAAGCCAACGTTTTTGTGGATTTGTTTGCATCAAACTCGTGTCTCAATGATTCTGGAAAAGATGTGCCCTAGTCAACTCTTCTTCATGTTATGAAACCAATTCATTTTCGGTACAAGCTCTTGGAATCGATCATCAGTAGGCTTGATCTCAATAAGGCGACTGGCCCAGACGGTATCCCAGCTATTGTCTTAAAGAAATGTTCCCCGAACTAGTACCAGTCCTATCTAAGCTCTATACGATCTCTATATCTTCTGGGAATTCCTTCATCATGGAAGTTAGCAAATGTTCAACCTATTCCCAAAAAAGGTGATAAGACCGATCCCTCAAATTACGACCAATTGCCATTACTTCCATTTTGTCTAAAATCATGGAAAAGCCATCAATCAGCAACTGCTCACGTTCCTTGAAACTAACAAACTCCTTAGTGACCACCAATATGGGTTTAGGCAAAGTCGTTCAACAGGCGATCTTCTTTCATATGTGACCCAAGTTTGGAACAATACATAACAGTCCGGTGAAACTGGGTTTCTAGTTTCCTTGATAAAAGACGAATACGTGTCGTAGTTGATGGCTTTTTTCAAAAGAAGTTAGCATTAACGCGGGCGTACCACAGGGATCCGTTATAGCGCCTACACTTTTTCTGCTGTACATAAACGACCTTATTTCTTCAACAACTAACCCCATCCATTGCTTTGCTGACGACAGCACTCTTCACTGTAGTTCATCTCAGTCTACTCAAGTGATAATCCACCTTCTATGTCAAATCAAGAAATTAAAGCTGAAATGGCAAATTCAATCAACAAAGACATTCAACGTATTCTCGAATGGGGAAGCAATAATCTAGTTAAATTTAATGCTAACAAAACTCAGTGTTGCCTTATGTCCGCCAAAAGATCGATCATTTCCAGTTCTTAAGTTTTCAGACTCTATTACTCTGTTGGGATGACTGTATCTAAATCTCTCATGGGTTGACCATCTTCTGTCAGCTACCAAAACAGCTGCTCGTAAAATAGGCTTTTTGTAAAGATCTAAGCAGTACTTTACCTCTCGACAACTCTGCTGTATATCTGGAATATAATTCTCACCTTTGGGTTAGTGTCCCAATACGTCTCGATATCGTTGATCGTATTCAAAAGAGAGCGATTAGCTTATAAATGACCCGTCCTTAACTTCTCACATACAGTCCCTTGAGCATAGAAGGATGGTTTCAGTTCTTTCTTTGTATTATCGTTATTACAACGGCTATTGTGCTGGTGAATTACATTCTTTGATACCATCTCCGGCTATCTTTGCGAGAAACACTCGGTTCGCTCAATCACATCATCAGTATGCAGTACAAATCTCCACTTGTCGTACCAAACGGGCGCAATCCACATTTTTACACGGCTTCTAAACTCTGGAATGATCTCCTAGTTCCTGTTTTCCTCTCACTTATGATATGAGAAAATTTAAGGTAGCTGTTCATAGGCATCTATTGGCAATTCATTATCCTCTATCCATCCTCCTAAGTGTTCCTGAGTCTTTAGCACGATAGGCCTTATTTACTTTTAGGTCCACAATCATAAAAAAAAATACTATCACAATCAGGGCAAGGTATTGAATAAACAATGTTGGAAAGCAAGCAATTATTAGTAGTGTCTTTAATTTAGAGAACAATTTATGAACGATTAAAATTAAATATTTGAAATCGTTACATTGTTACTCTATTACCAATGAGGATGTTATTAACTTTTTAGAGATATCTGCAATCTGAAATCAATAGAAACGTTTGAAATTTACAGAATCTTGAATTGGAAAATTAATGTTTATTGAATGCTATTCATAAGTAATTGATTAACTTTTAGCGTAGTTACTTTCTAATAAAATGATCTTTAATTTATTGAGATTAGTTTTCAAAATTAGGTTGGCTTGAGTTTTAAAACTCTGTTCTTCATTCTTAACTAATTTTTTTGTGTATTAATTATGTATGACCAGTAATTTAATAATCTACAGGAAGTCTGCGGTTTAATGTACCAAGTAGTAATTATCTGATTTTATTTGTTCTAATTAAAAGTGTGTCAAGAATGGAATTATTTTTCTTCTTCTACTGTAAAATTAATATACTGATCGTAAGAGTTAGAAACATTAATTATCTTCTTTCTTTCCTTCTGAACGACTTAAATAATTTCCTAAAATAGGTAAAGTGATAAATAGGTCTTTAAATGTAAATCTTTACAGAACATGTTATTTGATCCGTCTAAAATGAAAAGATCTTATTCCAAGATTTTGGATGAAATTCATAACATTGCATCCTATATTTCTGAAATAAATGCAAAACTTTATTCAATATCTATTTACGATTAAGCTATCTATCTGTTTCCAAATTCGTTGTTATAAGAATCTTTTAATATTACAGGCAACTGTTTTAGCGGCGAGACAAATCTTTCGAAATAAACAATAAAAATTATTTGCGATAAACAATGGGTCTAGAAAGGTTACCAAAGTTATCGGGCCAAATTTTAGAACGGGCCTAGTTAATATATTTGATAAGAATCATGTAGTAATAAGGTACCTATCTTTAATCAAAGATGCTAAAATAAGTACCAACCTGATTGTTATGAAAGTTTAGAGACCTTTAGGCCACTCGAATTTCAACTTTCACCAAAAACAGGCGTTATCGACATGTGATTAAATTAATGAATTAATATTTACCACTATTATTCTAGAATCAATCGACTTTACTGTCTTCAATTATTTTCATATGGTTGTCAAATAATCAACAGTGATATGAAATCTTTGATAAGAATAAAGTAACGCATTTTAATTTACCAAATGCTCAACTAGATCAAATAATTAATGTGGAAAGATGAGTTTTATCGGATTATACTGAAAACTCGTATATTTAACTTTATAAATTATAAAGAGTTATATAGGAAAGCTTGGTTATTAAATTAATTTTACTTTACCATGTGGTTGTAGGCACACCCGGTGTAATTTTTTTAATTTATTTTATGATTTTCAACTTTTCTTGTTTTATTTCGTGACTTTGTCTGTTGCATCGTTTTATTAAAAAAATTTTGAATTGAAATAAATTTGTTACATAAAGTTAATTACTGCTGGGAGAATCGCAGCATAAACTAGATAATGAGCTGTAGTAACACGATCTGTTTAGTTGAAAGGTAATGTTCAACTCGTTACCGTCTATCTTGTTTGAGGTTTCAGTGGTTTTCTCTGAACTATACGGTTCACTGCTATGCATCTATGCGGCTATATTTACGAATTCTGTAGTATCTTCCCCTCAGAACCAATTACACACATACTTGTTGTATGGGAATCCATGACTGTGGTCGAAGGAGCATGGGGAGGGAATGAAACACGTTGCCTTATCCTTTTTTTCGTTCCCGCAGCACTTGGTAAATAACTCCGCGAGTCTGTTAATCGAAATGGTTTTTTTCAATGTTATGTGTGTATAGATTACTATTTATTTTGGAGCATTTGAGGATGTGTCCTGGAACTCCCTTCCCTCCCAACTTGCGAAGGTTACCAAGACAATCATACCATTTGCCACACGCATTATAGTACGTACTATTCTTGTAATTTTGTCGGAATTAGCTAACCGCAAATTGTATTTATTAAACGATACGTTAAGATGAAACTTCCGTATTTTCAAATAGAGGGCGCACTCCCATGGCAAACAGCGTAAATTTTCTGATGTGGCAAAGCAAAGGTTAATAAAATCAAATAAATAAATGGTTGGGTGCCAAAATAATAAATAATATCCTACATTAACAAAACAAAATAAAGGCTTCCAGTGGAAAATTCACAAAATTTAGGGTTACAGTTTACTGAAATGGTGTCACAGTTGGCACCATCTGGCAAAGAGGAGGTCTCTAAAATTATTGTTTAAACATTGTTTAACCAGGAAGCGGGTTTAAAATTCAATAGGGATTTCTGGTGGTCATGGATTTCGGGATATTGGATGCAAACCTGATGATTGAGAGCGGTAATTAGGATTGAGGAAAATGTAGAAATCACCAAGTACAGGTGGCTGGGAGGGTATTAAATTTTGTACTTTTTTTGTGTGTGTGTGTGTGTGTGTGTTGTGTTGGGTGTGGTGTGGTGTGTGCGGTTTGTGTTTTTGTTGTTGTTGTGTGTGTGTGTGTGTGTGTGTGTGTGTGCGGGTTTGTGTGTGTGTTTTTGGAGGTGGAACAAAAATATGAGGAAATAATTTGAATGAGCGTGTACATAATGGTTGGGAGGCGAAGGGTGGTATGTGTTTGTTTGGGGAATAGCAACCAAAACAAATAAAGTTTAAAATAGAGGAATTTTTTAGATAAATTTTGATGCAGTCCCCTTAAAAAGACTTGGAAAAAGAGACCCAAAGAAAAAAAAACAAATGTTAAAATAAAACAATAATTGAAATTAATTAAAAAAATATTTTTACTAAGCAGTACCTATTGTTTAACCGACGTCGATCCTGTAGTTGGCGGCGGCGGTGCCCTGGATGTTCTTTTTATTCTCGTTTTCGCCCTGATGTATTCCGGGGTTCCTGGGGCTTGGCTTCTACTGATGGCCGCTTCTTCGTTTATTTATGCAAGCAGTGAAGGGCGAAGATTACGATGCCGGAAAATTAAGAGATTTTAAAAAAATCAAAATTTATGCGAAGGAGCTTACGTTCGATACCGAGGTTCACCACCCTGGATCCTTTGGCAAAAGGAAAAGGAAACCCGTATTTCATTCCGACGGGCTGCTCGATAGCTTTCAGTCACAGTCATGGATTACCAGCATACATAATTAATATATATGCATGGTGGGATTAAGGATGGTTGGAATCAAGGAATCGAGTTAGGTTTGAGCAAAAACTACAGAACGCTAAGGCAAACCAAACGAATACCAACATTATGAAAGTGGAAGTTCTGAAACATTATCCGCACATACATCCATCCATTTATTACTTAGACAACACCTGTCTGGACAGTATCTTGCAGATAAAGACGCTGTCACCACTTGACTTACAACCAGTCAAACATTTCCACAACTTTGGAAGTGGGACAAATTAATTACATGCACCACAACTGAAATAGAAAATGATTCTTTTCGTAAAACCGAAACCGGTTAATTATGTAGGTAAGGACCGAAACTGATATTTTCTATAGGTTCCCTGATTTGCACATTGAATACAATCTTAACGAATCTCTTGCCACCACATTGGGCACCATTTTGTCACGTGTTACTTTCCTAACAAGGCAGCAACATATTGTAAAAAAATCGACAACCTCGTCACCACTTTGGCAACTCTAATTTGAAATGTAATTATAATTTATTGTCACCAATAAATTCTATTAAATCGTAAATCAAAAAATTAAAAATAAATAAATCTGATTTTTATTTTTAACAAGGTCAATACTTATTTTCAGTATGAAGTATTTAATATAATTATATACATAATTTAATAAATGTAAATTTTGTTCACACTGGGTTATGATGTTATTTTTAATTTGAACGGCGTAATAACCCTTCTTAATTTATAATTATGTAAAATTAATTACGATTTTAATAACTGAACTGAACCTATAAATGATCACCAATAATGCTAATTTTTGTATCCAAGCAGGAATGTACCTACTCTTTACTACAACCTCTGGGTATTGGCGCTTTACAGCTCCTTTTATTACACCAATAAATCTATTATAGTTTCTCATCGTAGAAACTATCCATTTCAAGCTTATAATTTTCTTAATAAATTCTTTCAAATTTGATTTTTGACAATCCCATTTTGATTTACAATTTGAAAGAATCAGTGTTGTATGCCAATAGAAACTTGTGTAGGTATATGTTAACTTTTTCTTTAATAATGTGGTCTTGGTTAGGTTAAGTTTAGCCCAACGCGCTAAGCACTCAGGAACACTTAAGAGGATTTTCAATTTCCAAGAGATGCTAGAATCGCTACCTTACATTTGTTCATATCATAAGTGAGAGCAAAATAGGAACTAGGATGATCATTATAGAGTTTAGAAGCAGCAGCACAAGTGACTGTAACACCAATAGTACAAAGAAAGGTTTAAACAATTCTTCTATGCTCAAAAGTTATGGACGAGACATTTATAAGCATAATCGCTGTTCTTTGAATGCGATCAACGGTATCGATAGCGTATTGGGGAGCACCAACCCAGAGATGAGAATTATATTCTAGATGAGTTTATAGTAGAAAGAATTTTCGTGAGGTAATGTACTGCTTCGATTTGTACAAAAAGCCTAGCTTAGGAGCAGCTGCTTTAGTACCTGTTAAGAAACGGTCAATCCATGACAGATTTGAAGATATAGTCATTCCCAACAAAGCATTAGAGTCTAGAAACTTGTGATCCGCGTCTGCAACAACTGTCGAAGAACTTGTATCGGACAAACTAATAGAATATAATATGCGAGAGCTGATGAGCACAAACTAGCAATTAAACAGCACAATCCATCATCGTCTTTAGCTGCACATCATTTAGATACAGGACACCAAATTAACACCAACAATATCCGTTTAATTGCACCTCTATACACCTTACAAGAAAGAATTATTAGAGTAGCAGTTGAAATTGAAAGAAGACCAAACGCCCTCAATAAACTAGATGACACTTTTAGAATGCCACCAATTTGGAAGAATATCATTAAACAAGTTGATTCGACATTTCAACCAACTCCAAATCTTTCAGAAATTTCAAACGCTTATGCTACAACTATTCCTGACGTCCCCACTTCTACACCTTCTACATCATGTACTAGACCAACTACCCGAAGTCAAACACTCGTCCAGATTAAATTTAAATTAGTTACCTTGTTTCACATTCTGTAATTGTCAAAATAAATTCTTGACAAAGGGAACAAAGGACATTCCCGAAACGTTGAATTAATTTGTACGTTTATTTACACAAGTTTCAAAGAAAAAATGTCTTATTAATACTTGTGGAAATCTAAATAGATATATATATATATATATATATATATATATATATACACATATAGTTAGAAAATCACAATTGAAGGTAAAAAAGTAAACATAAAATTCAAACACTACATGTGAGATTTTATTCGATTATAAAACAAATTAGAGCAGCAGCTTCTTACGATTGACTAACTTTCATTCTCATTTATGTATAAAATATATACCAAAATTAGGCGTAGTCCACCGCAACGTTTTCCTTGACTGGCAGCCGCCCTCATAAATCTACAAAGTAAGCATTTCCTAGTTAATAACAATATTCTGACATTTATTATAAGTTTTGTTTAAAAAAAATTACATCGATTGGGGCTTGAATCTCGATAGCGCAGTTGGTTAGCGCGGTACTCTAGCAAAGTACAGGTCGTAGGTTCAAATCCTACTCGAGGTAACCTTTTTATTTATGTATTTAATAGAATTAATAATAATTTTTAATTACATATTCTGACATATTTATGGAATTACATACATCTACAGAGTAAGCATTTCCTAGTTAATAACAATATTTATGGGATTACATACATTGGTCTATTAAAAATCGTATTTCAAAAATAAAACATCTAATTCGAGCAAAAGTTAAACGTTTCCTGGACACATAAAATTAATTATTCTAGTCTAACAAATTTATTGGATTACATAAGTCAATAACGAAAATACACTAAAAGTAATTGCCCTAGTAAAAATTATTATGTTGCTTATTTTCTATAAAGTCAATAAAACATCTGATTTTGATACTACCAAACTGACGCTGGCGACGTTTTGGAGCTTCTCATTCACATACCTAAACAGAGAAACCGTTAGTCATATCGTCATAGTGGGGACCGCAGCCACCACTTGGTTCTACCGCTACCGGGACATAGACTATCAAGCATATCGTGCATAGTGGGGAACGCAGCCACCACTTGGTTCTACCACTACTGGGACAGACATGCATTCGCACAAGTTAAGATGCATCAAAATACGTAATGTAATGCAGTACCTTACGGTGTTTTTTGTGAATAACGTACCCTATAATTACGGCAAACGTAAAGTTACGTTTGAATTTGCAAATGTTTTTTTTTTAAATTATTTAATGTAGCATTCTTTATTCACAATGGATGTTATTTCTAATTTAATTAAAATTAATACAAAGCAGTTTTTTAAATGCAGTTATGAAGAAAACATTGATTTAGAAGAAAAGGTCGACCGCTACCAGATATTGTGATAGAAATAGATGGAGTTAGTCATGAAAAACAGTATAAACGTCCATTTTCCAGGGATATTTATAATAGAAACGAGTGGATTTGGTGTAATAAGAAATAGTTATTTGTATTATAAGTAAAGAAAAGTATTATTTTTCTTACGAATCGCGACATAGTAGGGATGGTCACTGCGTATATGCACACATGTGCGGCTACTTATGCGAATGCTGGGTAGTATTTTCCCCTCAGAACACTAACTCCGTCTCTTCCGATCCTATTCTGACCACATATCCTTCATCCCACCATGCATTATCACGTAATGTATGTATGTATGCTGGAATCCATGATTGTGGCTGAAGGAGCTAAAGCTCGAGCAGCCCCTTATGGAGGGAATGAAATACAGCCGTTTCTTCCTACGAATCGCGATCTTCTAATCGATGCCGGGATTAGAAACGCGATATTAATAAAGAAGAACTTACTTTTCTTTAAGAATAATACATAAACATGTTTGGGCACTAAATGGAAATGGATTCCATTTTATAAGAAAAGAAAAGATACATGACAAGCGCGAGAATCAAATTGCCGTTTCCATCACTGCAGCAACTACACAAAAATAGGTAAATAAAAATTTTTCCGAGTGTCATCGCGTGAAAATTGAAATAAATAATGAAAGTCATCCTGAAATATCGGCATTAGCGCTTGAAGCTGTTGCCATTTTATTACTCATGAGATAAATATGTGAAGAACTACAATACTTTCAATTCTTGGAGGACTTCAAAGAATGTAAGGGATATCGACGAAGAAGTTATGCTTGCTTTTTTTCATGAAAAGGTTAGTTTTCCTCAATACATATATTTAATTATTTTAAGTTTTATCTTTATAAATATTTGATTACAGACTGAAAGACTAAAATATTTCAGGCTGTGGTCGACATATCCCATGTTGAAAAGTACGTTGAGAGTGAAAGAAAACGTCGATATATCGAATTATGGAAAGTTACACTCATATTTAAAGCACCAAAGTGAGGGATATGAACAAAGAATCAAAAATTCTATCGCAGGATGGTGTGTCAAAATTTTTGACAGAAGCGCCTGACGGTAGTTTTCTTATGATTAAAGTGGTGTTAATTTTCAGTCTGTATACTCAAGATTGTTCATATTTTATATGAACAATAAATATACAACCTGTGGGATCTACAAGATGCCGAAGAAAATTTGCCATTATTTGAAATTGCCCAACCCAGACGGTTACACTTGACACTGTCTACGTCGAACGTCAACTACCTACTTTTCTTGCTGAGGAAGGATAGCCATTAAACACGAATATACAGAAGAAAGCATTAACAATAAAATGGCGACTTTGGAAATGATTTTTAATCAGCCATCATCGTCAAACAGTAGATGTCGGAATCCGTCTGATGTCCTTGAACGTACTGAATTACACCTGCCTCCTGCATGTAGCGATTCATCATTTTCTACGTCAAATGGAGTTCATCAGGAGGTTTTGTCAAAATCATCACCACCATTAAATTATTTACAGTGAAAACATTGTACAAGCATATGCTTTTCTTTCGTTAATAGTTACGTTTAATATTTATTCCAATAAATAATTAATAATTGTTTAAGGAAATACGGTCCATTTCCATTGAGTGTCCGAAAAAAACGCTTTATTTTGTTTTCCGTGTGTGTTATTTAGTGGAGATAAAGCATATCCGGAGGTGGGTGTGACTGACTTAGTGCACCTAAGTGAAAAAATTAAAAAAACATGAAAATGTCAACGAACCTCTTTATAGTACGATGGAAGTAGCTTTCTGAGCACTACGAATATTTGAACTCAGTTAGATTCGGCTTATTGGAAAAGATACAGTAAAATGACAATGTTACGAAAACGGATACGTCCTACTAAAATTATAAATTGTGTAAAGTTTTACGGCGCTTGAATTAGCACTTGAGGACATGATGAAACTGTCCATTCAGAAAACCTAGAAATATTTCGTGGGTTAATAAATTTCTCTGCCTAACTTGACAAAGCTTTGGTGAGCACCTGACAAACGCTTCTGTATTTAAAGGTACTTCCAAAGAAATCCAAAACGACCTGTTGGACTACACTTGAGGTTTACCATGAACAGATAATAAAAGAAATTGAACAAGCACCATTTCTGACAGTTATCGCTGATGAAACAACAGATGCATCTGCAAAACTCAAGTTGTGTAATTTTAGATATATACATTGTAATGAAGTAATTGAAAGTTTTGGACATACTTAAACCCAGAAAAATGTGACGCTGAAATCCTTGCTCAAAATATTTTAAATGTTCTAGACACATTAATTGGAAATTCTCCACAAAAGCTCATTTCGCAGAGTTATGATGGAGCAGCGGTTATGAGCGGACAACATGCAGGTGTTCTAGAAAATCAGATAGAAATATCCATCTGCTTATTTCATACACTATTACGCTTATCAACTCAATTTAATCATGTCTAAAGCTACTAACTGCAACTCCCAAGTTCGTACGTTTTTTTGAAACGTGCAAGATATTCCCCGGAATTTCAGCAATTCCGCATAACCAGTAGAAGTACGTAATAAAACTGTACAAAGAAAAATTCTGCATGGCGCTACAACTCGTTGAAGTTTTAACATACGTACGATAAATGGTGTTTTTGAAAACCGGTGATCTCTCATTAAATGTATGGAAACACAGTATTCGCCTTACGTTGCAGGATTCAGTCTATTTTTTGTCTCACATTTTTCCACATGTTATGCCTGACGTGGATGTTTTATTCCATCAATTACAAAAACGAAACACCGATCCAACACAAGTGAAACATGTTATTGATAATGTTTGAGCAGAAGATCGCCCTCATTCACAATAAAATTGGAGAAATTGTTGATGAAGCTTCAAGTCCGTGTTTAGATGAACCACAAAATAAACGAAAACGTCCTAATAACAGCAAATTTGTGATACCATTACGAACTGTGTTAAAAGATCGGTTTAGTTTCAAAGACCATTTACTAACTGCATCTTTTTCTTTTCCGAGAACTTTGGAATATAAGCAAGTTTCCTGATGATAAGTTAAATATCGTTTTTCAACATACCCCATACTTGAGAAAGAACGATTTCGAACAGAGTTATCAGTCATTTATCTCTTTTGAAATTTTGTTAAAAAACAATTTGGGCGAAACAATGCGAGAAACGAGGAAACTATTGGAAATTATTGTAACAACCCCAATGGCAACAGCAGAGTCTAAGGATGTTTTCGAGTTTGAAAAGGATCATGACGTACCTCCGTAATACCATGCAAAGATCGCCTAACAGTTCTGTCTATGATCTCGATTGAAAAAAATATTTCCGAATATAAAACTTTGACGAGACAAATTTGCAATAAAGAGAATCGTCGAATCGACTTGATAAATATAAAGTTTGTATTTATAGTTTACGTAAGTATTTTCACATATACAACTTCACAGATCGCAGAACACCTACTATTTTACGCCACGAGCCGCCACCGTTATGTAGTCTTTGTTTCTTTGTATAAATTACCGTTAATTGTTTCATTAGAAAACATCTAAATGCCTTGTAACGTTTAAATTTAATTTAAGGAAAATTCATTCAAGTTTCGATTGAAATAAACCATTTTTTCGATAGTCTCGAACTTTACAACTTCGTAACAATGCCAGGAAAAACTTTAAGGCACTCTTAAGAAGTTTATGTCGGGAGACCTTATGGCATGAAAAAATTAATATCTCCTTAAACTTTTATCTGAATGGCAACAATGTATGAGGATCGTTTCATTAAAAGGAACATCAATTTTGGATTGAAGTTGACCATTTTGTTTCGATAATTTCCGACAAAACTTTAGAGTTGGCAACAATGCCAGAAAAAACTTAAGGAAATTCTGTGAAGACCTTACATACACATCACTTTTCGTTCTCAAGTTATGAACTGTTAAACAGTGATACTTTATAGATGGACGCCCAGTATTGTAAGGACTTGGAAGTACTGTTGACTGATGAATCGGAGATGTCAACGCATTTGCGCTAGTACATGAATCTGTTATAGGGTTTGTAAAAGTTAGGAAAAACTAAAGTTGAAAAGGCCTTTGCGGAGTGTACAATTTTTTATCAAACTTACTACACAACCAATGCGTGCTTTTCGGTAGGAATTCGATAACGGATACAATAATGTATTATGCTTCATTTCACTTGTGGATAGTTACGCATGACATGCTTTTTATTTAATGTAAGTAGTGCGAAAATGCTAATATGAAAATTATGATAAAAATACTTGCGATAAGCACAAAATATAACAAAATATAGTGATTAAGTACAGAGGTAGTACTTACTCATTCTATAAGTTTTTTATCTGTTCACGTTATGTAGGCTAAATAAACATTCACTATCTAAAATCAGACAAATATAGATATGGTGTCTGTGTCAGTGAAGGTCTTAATTTTTAGCGCCTTTTTACGGTCTGTAAAAAAATTTGAAAAGTTGAACCACTTTTTTTCAGGAAGAGCTTTTGACCTTAATTTTTTGTTGGGTAGCTTATGCCCTGAACAGTGGCATACTGACAGGTTAACGGGCCCGTGTTCAGGTTTTCAGAACGCGCCCCAAATATAGTAAGTGTTTATCTTCAAATATCTTCAAAATATGCACATATTAATCACATTAACTGCATATTAATTTACGATTAAGAAACAATCTTACGTTCAATAAATATTTTTTAAATAAACAATCTTATTAAATACTAATAGTAAATTAATTATTACTTCTTCCTAGCTTTTAATGCAGCAAAAGAAGTAATAAGACTGGATACGTCTAAATTTGCTGTTTCGTTTTCAATAGAAATAATCGCTAAATTAGTAAGTCTTTCTTGAGACATTGTGTTTTGCAAATAACTTTTTATTAGTTTTAATTTTGAAAAAGATCCTTCTGCCGTGGCTACTGTAACAGGCTCCGTTAAAAACAATATGCAAGCTGTTATAATTTCTGAAAAAATTTTGGTCACATTAAATTTTATGAGCTCTTCAACTGATTTAATAGCACCTAATTCCTCACGAAAACATTGTCGAAATGATAAGAAAAACAAATCTCTTCAGAAATATCACTTTCATAAATTTTATGTAAGCTTTGACCCACATCAAAGAGTTCATCATTTGAGCTATTCAAGAGTATTTCAGTTAATATTTTGAATGTTTCGTTTATTCCAGGGGTGAGTCAAGCTCAACTGGACGGAATCTCCTGAGCAAACGGTAAGAAATAATAAAAAGTCCTTTTACAGCCATATGTAGTTAGTAACGGTTATTTATTAAGGGTTTCGTATGCCTATTTTTAATACTTTCTGAGTAATTTGTATTAGTTTACTAAAGTTACATAAAATTTGTTTTATTCACAACGGAGGCTGTGACTAATTTTGTATCTGTCAAATGTGCTTAATGTTAATAAAGCGTTGCTAATTTCATATCATTGACTATAAAATCAAGAAGTATTCGTTAGAAGATCGTGTCAATTTTAATTCTTGGAGAATGTTTGGAAAATTGTTTACTGGCAGTACCAGTGTATATAGAAAGATTTCCTTTAGAAAATCATCCTCGCAAGGACGTATTTGAAAGGCGATTGAAGATTTCGTGAAACAGGTAGCGTGGCAATGAAAAACGAAATTGGAGAAACCTAAAACGGGAAACGAAAATACGGTATTATTGGTGTTGCAATCAGTAATTGAAAATCCTAACATTAGTACAAGATGTGTATCTAAAGAAGTAGATGTAAGTCAATCATGTTAAAGAATTCTTAAAAACATCGTTATCATCCATATCACATTGAAATGCACCAAAATTTATACGAAGACATTACACAGGCTTGAATTTTGTTTACGATTTCTTGAAAAAGAAGTTAAGAGAACACTTTTAAACAAAATCCTATTTACCGATGAAGTACTTTCGATAAAAATGGACTAGTTAACCGGAATAATTGTCACTATTACAGTACTGAAAATAACCACCAGTACAGAACAACAAATCATCAAAATCGATGGTCTCTGAATGTTTATAGGGGAGAATAGGACTACGTATTAGCCATATTTTTTATGGTTATTTAAACGGAAGAAATTTCAATAGATTTTTAAGAAGTGATTTTGGATTCTTTTGAAGACATTCCATTAAATATTAGAATAGAAATGTGGTTGTAACTAGACGGCGCTCTAGCACATTTTTCGCGCAATGTAAGACAATATTTAAAATGAACATTTCTAGAAAATGGATCGGCAGAGGCGGTCCTTATCATTGACAAGATCACCTGATCTAACACAATGGATTGAGCAAACGCCAAATAAAGACACCTACGCAGAAACCGAATATTGCATTAAAAAGAAATGGAATAATGATATGAGTGAAGTAGATATTATGTTCCGTCCACAAAATGTAGTGTTTATTGTTTTCTAACCTCATTTTTCGTGCACGTTTTTATCAATTGTAAACAGTTTTTTCAAAACTCCTTCCGTTTCAGCACCTTTTATTTACAAGTAAGTTGTATTGATAATCTACAGTAATATGTATTAATATAATATATTGATTTAGTTCGTTGTTTATAATGGGTGATGCGAGTACATCGTCTGATAGTACATAAAACATTCCAGCAAAGAAGCGGCGTGTCTTATCGCAAGATGCCCGCGAAATTATTTGAATGTTTACCAGATTCATAAAAATATGAATGAAGGTATGTCATTATTGTACGATTAACATCTGTCAGTTTTTCACGATTACATTTCTTTGCAGTTAACGTTCTTGATATCGTTTTGAAAGCAACTGGAGTATCTAAAAGTACTGTCGTTAGAATTGTTAGAGAAGGGATGCAATTCAACATGGTGAAATAGAATCGTTCAAGACTTCTAATAAAAGAATGAAAACCGCACCAAGATCATCTGTCGATAATTGTGGGGAATAAGTCATTCGACGCATTGTACACAATTTTCATGACACGTAGAAACGACGACCAACCGTCAATGCTATCTATAATATTATTAAAGAAGACGAATCCATTGGTTTCTCTGGGAAGGAAACGTCTTTAAGAAGATTATTAAATAAAATAGGTTTTATGGACGAAAACCGTTGACAATCGTAAATGTTTAATGGAGCGATACGATATACGATCTTTACGTTGTGCTTATATATGAGCAATAACAAAGTATCGAAGAGCAGGGCGACCCATTGTGTATACAGATGAAACATATATACATGCATCGCACAACACCACATTCCTGGGTAGATGATTCCAACGAAGGTTTAAAATGTACAATCGGTAAAGGTCAACGTCTTATAATAGTACATGCTGGTGGTGAAATGGGATTTATCAATAATCTCTTAGTTTTTAAATCGGGCTCAAAAACAGGTGATTATCACGACGATATGAACTTTATTAATTATAAACAATGAATTGAGCACCAGTTATTACCGAATTTGCTCGAGAAGTCAGTTATTGTTATGGATAATGCAAGTTATCACAATACGTTAGCAGTTAAACATCCTACTTTTAGCAGTAAAAAATGGAAATGATAACTTGGTTACAAGAACGAGGATCGTACATGATGAATCCCAAACAAAAGTGGAGCTGTATGATTTAATAAAATGTAATAAACCGAGCTACACGGAATATTAAATTGATGCTATATTTGCGAAACATGGTCACTCTGTATGTGACTACCTACATACCATGTCAGGGATTTTGAACACCCTGTATACGTATTGGGTAATTTTGTTTGTAGTTTTATTCGCTTAGTTAGATTCCGTATATACATATTTTTTTGTCAAGTTTAGTTTTATAGATGAATTTGTGTTTACGTGTAACGACCTTTAGGGATGGTAGGTATATGGTGAGCTTTAGATTCTTAGTTTGTGAATTATTTTTTTTGTAATTTAGGTTGTTTTTCCTTATTATTTCTCGTTTATAGAAGTTGATTAACGTTTATTTGTAAATAGTTGTATTTACGTTTAATTAAGGTTCATTTCGTTTGATTTCCGTAAAATATAATAGAAGTTTTGTAAAGATGACGTAATTTAAATAAATAGTATAGGTTTATCTGTGTATGATATCATGTTAGCGACATAAAGACGCTTAAGTATAGTTGTTCAGTGTATTAGTGAATATGCTGGTTTTGAGTCATAGAGATTACATGTGGGCCTTATTGTTCGTACTTTAAGGTAAACATAGATAGGCTGTACAGGATACTCTTGCTGACGTTTAGTTTTTGAAAATTTACCGAGTCCTTACGGACGAAACGAATTTATGTATCGGGGTACCTTATTTTCCCCTTCCGTTTTTTTAATTGGTGGAATTAAATTAGATAAGATTTTTTGAGTAGTGGGATTAAAAATCCAAGATGGAATTTGTTAATAATTTTGGGACTCTGAAACTGATCGTGCTTTGAGTAGTATACGTTGCCGTTTAGTGTTACGCTTTAAGGGGTGGTTTAGAACGTTGAAATTTTGGACCTTGTGGTGTTTAACGAACGTACTTTTTGTGTAGTAAGGGTAGTTTAGCTACTCTGAAGATTACCTGTGAAAGGGATTTATTAAAATTGTTCATCACCAAAGGATTATACCTAGTGCCGATTTCGGTTTTACGTAAAGTTACCTAGAGGACATCGTCGTGTTGTATAGTGCTTCAGTGACCTCTTTGGTTTATATCGCTTTTGCGGATTTTAAAATCATCGTTCTTCCAAGTGCTCTTATTTACCATACAAAGCGTATTTAAAGATAAAGAAACTTTCGCAATATATTAAAAATTATATTTAATTAAATCAAGTTATTAACATTTTGGATTATTAGTGGAAATAAAACCAATTAAAAGCTAAAAGTTATCAAGTAATTTGAACGCTCAAATTATTTTATTTTAAAAGAAGTTTTGAATTTATGCAATAACAATTTAACGCGAATCAATCCAAGAATTGTTTGGGTATCATAGAACAATAGTCAACATTTCATTCATCATTTTGCCAGACCAGGAGATTTCATTTCCGTCATAGCCGTAACCACCTGGTTATCTTCCACTTATATTGTAACACAGAAGAGGTGTAATTCTAGACCGTAAGGTAATATAATATTGTGTTTTTTATTGAAAATTTTGAAGATTTTTGTGTTTCGATTTATTTTTTTTGTGTTTATGAAAGTTTGAAAGCGGTCATTTTTTTTTGGTTAAAGTAAGTTGTTGTTTAAATTTGTTTAGCGTAATTAATTATAGTTTTGACGCTCCGCCTTCACACTTTTTATTTTGTATTAAAGGGCAATCGACCCTATTGTAGTGTGGGTATATTATCCACGAATTATAAATATAGGTTAAACGATTTAGACTGGCGTAAAAGCAGTATTCTGATCAGACATCCTGTCGCCTTTTAAGCATTTATTTTTTGTTTATACGCATTATCGTATGTTTATATTTATCCTTTATTATTATTTATTATAGTTTTGTTAGGTTTTACAAATGTGTTTTAATTATGGAAACCCTTTTATGTTACATAAGAGTTTTTTTGCAAATTGCAAGTTACCGGTGTTTTAGTTTTTAACGTAACGAGGTTATTTTTTTTTTTATTGAGTAATAGCGTTATTAATATTTAGTATTTTATTTGATTTTTAGTTGAGTATCAATTCAATTAGAGTTCATTCTATAGCTTATTTTTTTTGTTTTGTTTTGATTATTATTTAATGCTGATTATTACACGGAGGTGTACTAACGTAACGTTATTGAGTGTTTATCACGCTTTATTTGACAAGCGTGTAGTGTTTTTGAAGCCCGATTTCAGGTAGTTTGCTGAGTTGCTGTCCAGCACACCTGGGATTGATTGCGGATAGGTAAGCGTATGTTTTTTGTATGTTTAGACACGCTATGTACTCGTAATTTTGGCACGACGACCCTTATTTTGACTACTAAACATTCTGGCGCCCAAACCGAATTGATTTTGTCTCCATCCCCTATTGTGACTTACGTAAGATTTACTATTCTGGATGTGCAATTTTTTTAACATCTGACCTACACCCATATGCTGGCTAGTCGGGCAAAAAGGCCAATTTATCTGTAATCCCGTTCTACCACCCGTTTATACCGTTACAACCACCCGGAGCTAAATGCAATAGAAATAATATGGGCCATTGTAAAAGCTTGGTGGCATCCAGAAACAGAACTTTTAAATTAGCCGATGTTGAAAACTAACTCGTGAAAAGTGTTCGATGGATTTGAAGAGCCACTGGCAAGAAGTGTTCCGTCATGTTAAAGAAATTGAAGGAGAATACATTAATAAAGAGCATATTATGGATGTCGTTTGTGAGGAATTGATTATACGTAGGAGTGAGATTCGTCGGTGAATCTGATTTTATATCAGATTATGATAACGAAGAAATAAGTGTAGAGTAATAGGTAATATTTTATTGTATTTATATTGTTAA
>JARFJB010000116.1:217500-226696 GCA_036346205.1 Vesta saturnalis | reverse complement strand
AAGCCTAGTATGGGCCCGATCGTGCTGCTCTTCTAGAGAGAATTATAAATATAAATAAAGTAGTACCAAAACAATACATACCGTAAACGTGAGACGGTCCCATGTGATGATGTGATGTGCGTAAAATAGCCAGTACCACCCGGCGATAATAAGAAACCCAGAATTGCGTTGAGTGGCACTGTCTCCCTACTCCATCGCACACATAACGTTGTAGAGGGGTGGAAGCATTGTGCGACCAATGGTCATAGGGATATGTGTAGCCCAAAACCAGTCATTGTCAAGTTTTGGATATTTCCGTGATCCTAGACCAGCGGAGCGACGAGGGCGGGATACACAAAACCTCACGTGAACAGGGTGAGGAGTCCTGAGGTGTGGGAGTTGAAGAGATATCGGGGAGAGGAGTTGAGGAGGCTAGCGAGATGAATACGAAGGGATACAGGAGTTCCTTAGGCGTTGGAGAACGGGGGGTAACAGCAACCTTTAAAAAAAAAGAAATAAAGCGTTATAAATGTATCAAGAATGAAAAAAAAACTTGGTAGTCTTTACCTGGGGAAATGATGGGAACTTGCTCTTGAAGTCATTGTATGTTCGGAAGTGTCAATTATAGAATCAGCTGTACGAATAATTTGTACTGTTTTCGTTAAGCTAAATATAGGTGTTTCGCCCACTAAAAACATTTTCATGCATTTTTAGAGGACATTTTTCAAGGTATGAGTAAGATTAGATTTTAAGGCAAATGGAAAAAAGTGCAGGCGGTCAGCTGAACCTCAACTACTATTTTATAATATGCAAAACGTCTCATTATACACTTTAATTACAACAAAGTTTGTGCAAGGTTGTATTTTCTAAGACGAAGACACACGTCACTCTTTGACCAACGCTTTTCATAGTTGTGTGAGCGCTTCATTCTATTAGTCCATTCCATTGAACTCGATGAACGAAGTGGAATGCGCGCACTACGTTTGTTTATGAGAGACGATTTGAAGTCACCGTCTTAGAAAGAGGTACATACCACTGTCTGTATTTCTTCACTTGTCTTACACAAGTACGCTTATGAAGTTTAGTGGTGTCGTTTAATTTTTTTTGCGTTTTAAGTAATTTTAAAGTTTGTTTTATGTTAATAATTAGGCTTAATTCAACCAAAATGCCCGTGTACTGTTCTGTACGTCTATTTCTCAATCGATCGATACAGAAAAAGTACATTTTAACAGGTTATATGGCCTATTACTGTATTTTGATAGTGTAATTTTTCCTGATAAGCTTATTCACAACCAAATTGACTGTCCTAACGTATTGTCGTGAATTTACTCCAAAATTCCTATATATTTGTATATACCGGGTGGAGATTAGTTGAACGCCCATAGGAAATCCAATGGAAAATCATAAACTCTTGAATTTCTGCTTCCCTAATTATTTTAGGTAAAAACTCTACAGGAACTTTTCTTTAAAGACTTAAATTCTTTATCAGATGAAACAATATGATGAAAACATATTTTACAGTTTACGCTAAGTTCAAAGATTGCAAAAAGTATGTACCATTCCTGCACAGCATCAGGACAGCCATCTTTTAAACGTCAAACCATCTAAATAATGAAAAAGTTCCTGTAAGGTTTACGTTGCGAATACGTGCCTCTTTAACCTTTGCTCGGATGGTGCCGGCGGAACTGGCGAGAGGAAGGGTGTACGAATGTCTCTCGGGCCCATAGCGCTTCACATGCCAACCGCGGGCCTGCTTAACAATATTAGTAATTCACGCAAAATTTTATTTTAAGAAAGTACGCTGAATTTTAAAATTACAATTGAAATTTTGACAACTACAATATATAATGTAGCATTTACGTGTAACTTATCTCACATGTAAGGGAAGATACAAAGTAAGAATTAGTTTAATATTTAATATTGTTTATTTTTCTGCACATCAAACTGAAAAAAAATGTCGTATAAATCTGATACTAGTTTCCTATTTTGTATATTAGTTTTGTGAATAATTAAATACTCCCCCAATCCTACACAATCGAAATAAATTAAGTATTAAACAAAGGTCATTTGTCTAATCGTATTATGCGGGTATACACATATCTTTAAATTGATTATGTGGAATTTTCAATATTCTTATATACAAACTGGTTTCAGACTGATTGCTACTTAAATTTTATTGTATGTCACAATTACAAAATAATACTTTAAACCAAGAACTTACATTCCAACAGTTTAATTTTTTGGACAGTTCTTTCACCCTTTATGCGTTCATGGTCGCTAAACCGACCACTTTTGTAACGTCAGTCTGCTAGCTGTTCAGAGTCCCACAATCGAACACTATGAACACTATGATACCTCGTAAGCCGGTTAATCAATCAATTGTGATTTTTTGGCGCACATGGCAGAATTCTTTCCAACAAGTGGTCGAATAATAAACCAGTGTGCGTTTGTGAGACCGCTTGTCATGTAAATAGTCGGGTTTTCATTTGTAGTTGTTTTTTTTTCGTATTTTGAGTTTTTAAAAGGCAAGTTTTTGTATTACCTAGTTTCTTAAATGTCCAGTGGGTGCCAATGCGTAAAAGGTAAGTGATATTTTTCCGTTTTAAGCACAAATTTCAATAAACATTTTAATATAACCTGAAAATTGAATAAACATTGGTTGTTGTAATGCTTAAAAAAGTATATATTTTACGCAAAATTAAATTGCAAAAGTTTAATAATTTCTAAGATATAGTTTGTTTTCCCTGTACATACTAAAATATGTCTCATAAAATTTTCTGCTTGGATGTTATTCATCATAAACTATAGTCATGTGTGTTTTTGTTCGTAATCGAGCTCATCAAAAATACCTGGTGTAAATGTAATTTTTTGTATAAGATTGGTTGGCTAAATTTTTTACACTAAAACTCGATTTTACAATTTCTAAACTTAAGCTAGTAGGTACATTTCTATTAAATTTACATAGAATTTTGTATATCGAGAGAAAACTCATAATAACTTTATGGTGAGCAATTCTTACTGTGAATAAATAGTAGATTTCGCAACTAGTGCGCTGTTTACACATTTCTTGGTGCGAGGCTGTTCTTTTTTACCCGAGGCGTAGCCGAGGATAAAATATATGGCCGAGCACCAAAAGGTGACAGCGCACGTGTTCGAATACATTTGTAATCGTTCACATAAAATTAGAAAAAAATTAAATTTTGAAGTATTTGTTGACAAATGTCAAATTAAATACATAAATAAAAAAGTTTATATATTTAGTTATATACCACTTTTCTCTTTATGTATTAAAAGTAACGATTACAAAAAAATGTTTTTATCTTGATTCCTGCTTTTAGAACAAAATGTTTAACAAAAAGTGTAGAATCGATTTTACCAAAATATCGGAGCTAAATATTGATGAACAATGTGCATGGCTTGAAGGCATAACAGATGAACAAGCTGAAAATTCGGAAGAAGGGGGCGATAGTGATGCTGACGATTTCTGTGCTGCTCCTTTCATTTCAACTAAGGAAATAGCTGGACAAAGTAATTTTTGTCACAGAGATAATTCTCAAGCAATAAATATTTTCATTTTTAGTTGAGAATGATGAAGCTTCCACCTCCATTAGTACCAATTCTGGACCTCAAAGAAGTTCTGTGAAAAAAATATTGCCTGAAGAAAACCCTGATCCTTTCAATTCTGATGACTATGTCTTAGACCCTAATTTTGAACCGGATGATAAATCTGAGAGTGAATCCGAATTAGATGAGGCAGACAACGGGGTGTCAGACGACAATACTTCAGAAAATGTACAGCAATTCACTAATCAATCGGAAGAGCCCATCAAATTTTCTACTACACAATTTACTGCAGATTACGGACCCACGTTCTGAAATATTTTTGAAATTGTTTGAATTAGAAAATTTGGAACTTCTTCTGGAGCAAACAAATTTATATGGACTCCAAAAGGGAAAAACTATGAATTTTACAATTGTGGAATTGAAAGCATTCATAGGAATATTAATCATAATGGGAATGCATAGACTGCCTAGTATAAGACTTTACTGGTCTCGCAATAGTAATTTTCATGTGTCAAGTATAACTAACATTATGACGCAGAAGAGATTTCTACAGATTTTGCGTCACATACATATAAGCGATAATTAAAAAATGCCAAAAAAAAGGCGGAAGTAATTTTGATAAATTATACAGTGTGCCCGTTGGTTGAAAAACTGAATACAAATTTTAAGTAACTATATGCACCCAATAGATATTTGTCAGTAGACGGAAGCATGGTAGCTTTTACGGATAGAACAAGCTTAAAGCAATACATGCCCTTGAAACCCACAAAAAGATATTTTAAAATCTGGGATTTATGTTGTTCAAGCACAGGTTACATGCTTTCTTTTGAAATGTATGAAGGAAAGTCAAATAACGAATCCACTTCTGCTAACACTCTTGGAGAAAAAGTTGTGCTCTCATTAACGAATGATTTTTTAAATAAAGGCTACTACATTTTCTTTGATAATTATTTTAGCACCTTCGAGTTACTTGATGTTTTACTCTCTAAAACTACATTTGCTAGTGGGACATTCCGAATTAATAGGAAAGAGTACCCGAAAGAATTACTCAAAGACGATAAGCGTATGGGAGAATCTGATTTCGCACAAAGAGGCAATGTTTCTGTAGTGAAATGGAAATATCGTGGGAAAAAGGCAGTTGTTCTTGTGAGTAATGTGCATAACCCTAAAAATGTCACAACTGTAACTAGAAGAAACAAGCAAGGAGAGAAAGAAAGTTTAAAATGCCCAATAGTCGTTTACGACTACAACTGTTATATGGGCGGTGCAGATTATTTTGATCAATACCTAGGCTGTTACAGTATTAGCCGGAAATCCAAAAAGTGGTGGATTAAATTGTTGTACTATTTTATACATGCTTCAATTGTAAACTCTTATATAATATATAAGCAAGAAATTTTGAAGAACAAGGGCAAGCCGATGTCTCAATTACAGTTTCGTAGCAACTTGGCCAATGAACTTGTTGCTAATTTTTCTAATAGGAAAAGGAAAGGACCCCCTCCTCCCATTTCAAAGAAAATCAAGAAACTCGATGGCAGAACAGTTAGTGTTGGTCATGCTGCTAGAACAATAGGTGTAGGGCAACATTAGCCTATCAAAGGGACAAGCAAGAATGTGCCCATTGCAGTACTTCAAAACACTGCAAAAGATCACAAATTACTTGCCGAAAATGCCGACGTGGCTCTCTATTTGGACTGCTTTACTCCCTTTCATGAATTTTAATCAATATTGTTAAATATATCAATGTGCAATAAAGGGACGAATAATAAAAAAAATTGTATATAATATTATGTGGTTGATATTTGAGCCAGTAACCATCATGGGTTTTCAATGGTCCTTAGTTATCACTGGTTGAAAAATCTCCCCCCCCCCAGAAAATACTAATTGTACAAAAAAAAGTTACTAAGAAAAATTCATTCAATTAATTAGTTTTCTCGTTTCCGACACAAATGTTGAAAAATAACGCCAAAAGAGTACTGCCCTATAAAGGGTTAAAACAAATCTTATATTTATTGTTGAATTCTGTGGGCGTTTCTTAACATAATAATTTGCAATAAATCGATGTTTCATATTCGGACTCATTTAGCATATACGAAGTAGCCCTTAAAGAGCGCGAACATAGCTGGCACTATTTGGGCTACACAAGGTCACGTTAGTATATTCAGACAAGCTGTATATAAAAGCGACCTCAGGAGCGTGATGACAAGAACCAACCTGTATCTACTGCACATATAAACGGTATATTATGGAGCCCACCTAAAATTCGTATTTACGCGTTTTGTCATATGTACAATCATATCTTGATGCTATACACATGGGTACCTTAGGAAGCCCGCAGCCGGGCTTCATAACGAATTTTTGGGCTTGAGAGCGTACTGTTAATATGTGGTACGGGCTCCAGAATGACCTTAAATGTCTATATATATATATATATATATTATATATATATATATATATATATATATATATATATATATATATATATACTCAATTCCTATCTTACAATTAAGTGAGCACTAATCAGTGTCCGCGGAGAAATATATAGAAAAATTAACATGCATGAAAATGTAAAGCCTCGCGACCACACAACAATTCAAAATTGAAATCTGACGCCTTTTCATATTTGGAATCAACAATTTAGTCGCTTTTTAATTACCCACTCAATGTTAACCTATTTCAAACATATACATACCATAATTCGGAGAATGTGCTTACATAAATACTAAACCTTTTTTCTTTAATCAATGTTCGGTGCCACGACGACTTTAAACCTCGGGAATAAATAATATGGATCTTGCTTGCTGAATACTTTAAGGCAGATCAGCACTATTAACTGAAAAGCTGTATATTTACAGACTATAGTATAACATACAGGGTGCATTTTATAATCACCGACAAACGAAACCTGGAGATTTCTTCAAAACTAGGAAAGTGGAATTGAAATTTAGTATGAATTAGTTGAATTATTCCGGTGAATTTCATTTAGTTGACTCCATCCAGTGGACTAGAATGAGTTGAAGTCGTCACTTAAAACAAAAGAAAAACGCATGCTTCACTGCTTTTTTTGGCAAAAAGAATACTATTTCAGACTCACAATTTTATTTTGAAATTAAAATCCTAGAAGTTATTTTTTCAAATTAGCGCTTAGTTTTTGAGATATCTGCATTGTTATAAAAGACGAGACAATTCAAGAATTTTATATTTTATATTAGGAAAAAATAACGTAATTACTTATTAAACAAAGAAAACACACTAATTGCAACTAGTCCGGTGAATTTCAGTTAGTTGCCTCCATCCAGTGTCGTAGAATGTGTTGAAGTTACCACTTAAAACAAAAGAAAAGCTTACGGTTTTATACTCACCATTTCATTTAGAAACTAAAATCATACTTGAATTTTTTCGATAAAGCGCTCCGTTTTTAAGATATTTGCATCAACACAAACGATGACAGAATAGATCGAAATGGAAATCAAAGAAGGAATTCCATTAAACGCACCAGAGAATGCTTTACATTTGATATTCACCTTTTAAGTGTCAAACAGTTCTTGAATTTAATTGTCTTGTGCTTATTGTGTTTGTCTAATTATTGTGAACAAAATGAATTATTATATTCGAGAGCTGGTCGATATGCATTTGTGTTATGGTGCTTCTAATTGCAATATTCGTACTGCTGCTGGGTTGTATAGACAAAGATTTCCAAATAGAAGACTCCCACATCATAGTACCTTTATAACTGTTTATCGCAACTTATTAGAGTATGGAAATTTAAAAGGAAGGAAAAATTGCGAACGGACGACTCGTATACCAATTGAAAGTGATGAAACATTTTAGATAAAGTTTATGAACAGCCCTCAATAAGTACGCGAGTGTTAGGTTCACAATGTCGTGTGTCACACAGCAAGGCGTTTAAAGTTTTACGTGAACAAAATTTACATCCCTTTCACCTACAAAATTATAAGCAGTATTGCCTCCCAACTATCCTCATCGGATGAATTTTTGTCAATGGTTTCTAAATAGAAAATGGACAAAATAGACGATCTGTTAGAATCTTTTTGACCACGAACGAGTGCTTTTTTCTCGAAATGAAATGATAAACCAGCATAATTCTCACAAGTGGTTGGATGAAAACTAACATTCAATTGTAATTAGATCCCATCAACATAGATTCAGCGAAAATATTTGGTTAGGGATAGTAGACGAGTACCTAACCGGACCTATCCGTTTTCCAGCAACTCTTACTGGTAAATATATCTCAACTTTTTAAGACAAGATTTACCGGAGTTATCCGACGACCTACCTCCCGACGTTAGGATGAACATGTTTTTCATCCACGATGGTGCCCCACCACATTCTACACGAAATGTAACAGAATTTTTAAATGCAAGATTTTAGGGATATTGGATTGGGCGAAAGTGAAATATCGTTGTCTGTACGTTCGCCGGATTTAAATTCGTTAAATTTATTTGTGTGGGGTTATCTAAAAACCCGTCTTTATGCTGTTGATAAATACTAGAGAACAACTTTCGAATCGGATACAGATGAAAGTGATGAGGTTAGAGCCATGCCAGGCGTTACATTAATATTGGGGTATATGTGTATATGAAAATTTTATAACCTTCCTGAGCCACTAGATGTGGCAATATTGTAATCTCATACTTGTATCATAATATGAATAAAATTATATTTACCGAGTTGACAATTTTTGATTAGCGTTTTAGAATATAACCAAGTATGTTTTAATTTCAGGCCGAGTGTGCATAAACCTGTTCAGTGTGTTAACTGAGCGATTAGGGTTACATGTTTGATGTTTGTGAATCCTCAAACAAAAATTGATACTGCTAACCCTGCCTTTAAAAATGCATGAAACTTTTCAATAAACAAAATCCGTTGCAATTTGCATCTATTATTTAATTTTAATTTGAGAAAGAATTCCTAAGTTCTTATTAACCTTTTAGAGCATTTACTTACAGAATAAACGTAACTAGTTCCCAGTGGTGCGTTAACGTAACATGATTTTTTAACCTTCGCATTCGATGGTCACTTTTAAATTTTCGCTCCAATCCAGCTTCGAGCCAGTGCATCTTCGCCGGTCCGCCACCCGTGAACCGTCAGACTTTTTTTATTTTTCCCTTTTGATGACACAGACCAAGACCAAGAATTTTTACACCAAGCGGTTCTCTCTATTTAGTGTATACAAAAAAAAAACACGTTTCAAATCAATATATAGATTCTTAAGTCAGTCTTGATAATATTATTTGTTTTATTTTAATATATACTGCTAATTATCTAAATGTACTGCACATAACAAATTTCCTTTGTTTTGTAGAAACGGATGCATCATGTTCAATGTATAAACACATTACCGATTCCGCAAAAGCTAAATTAGTTTGTTAAAGAAAAGTGGGGTTGATTAGAAGAGAACGTCAACGTTACACAGATTCTAACTATAAAGAAAAGCACAGATGATCACGTTGTATCAAAACCATTTGAAAAAGGTAAATTTTTTTATGTTTTTTAATCCACAAAATTTCATCAAAAAGTTCCGAATAATCTATATGAATATCAACGTATTGTTTATGAAAAGCAGTTAGTGAGCTTCCAATATCGGACCACAGCAATACCCAAGGAAACGCTTACGAATGTTCAAAGTGTT
>JARFJB010000116.1:195000-212500 GCA_036346205.1 Vesta saturnalis | reverse complement strand
AATTCCATTATCAATATGTACTTTTTGCCTTAAATGTGCAGGAAGTTCCCGATATATTGCTTCTGGAACGTTATCTAAAGAAACAAAGTGTTTAATCGTATGTATTGCTTCAATTACCGTACAACACCTACCATTGCATCTGTATACTAAATCCGACCAGATTATCATTTCTTGTGAAAAAGAAAATACTCCCAATTTGCCACCCTGTAGCGTTTTATCGAATATGTTACCAGAATCAGCAACTAAACGATCTCCCTCATAAATTCTTAATCGTATTAATCCAATGTTTGGCCTATGTATAAGAATCCATCGATAAGAAGTTTTTTCTCTCCATCCCACGTTTCTGGGGTCTTTCCATAAAAGTTTTACTTGATTTTTAGTATCGCCTGTATGCCAGAGAGAATTCCTTAATAGTTGTCCTGGTCCTGTCACAGAGTCGATAAGTTTTAATTGAATTCCTGGCTCCGCAACTGCACGGAATGGCGTTGGTTGCCAGTACGTTTGTTTGTTCTTTTTCCACATTACTGCATAAAATTTTTTACTACTTTGATAACTAAAACAAAAAATATATGCAAAATTCAACTCTAACATACATTACAATACACTACTGTATTATAGCACAATTATTTACTAATTTAATAGTGAATATGCACACTTATTTGTCGTAGACGCATGTGGAGTTCAATGGCGATCACGAAAAGACAACCACAGAACTGCATCTCTAGCGTGAAAATCAATAGTACATAAAGAATGTTGTTTCATAAGATGCGTTTTTTATCGAGTTCAAGCCTGGAAAATGTGACACGAGCACAATAAAACATACATGGTGTACTATAGTGTTTTGCAAAATTTATTAAAATACTTGGCCTCTGGGTGTTTAAATGGTATATTTTTATATTTATATTTTATATAAATTTATACGTTTCGATAACAATTACAGTTATCGTCCTCAGTAAAAGGTAATATCTGTATGAATTGCTTGAGAACAAATTTATGAAACATGCAAAAGAAAATGGAAATATAAGCCTGCTACTAAACAACAGTTTGATAAACGTATGAAGCCAACTATACAATTTTACTAAATAATAACTTGATCCTTAATAAATTAAATATTACTAAACTGCCTTGAAGATGACCAACCAGAACACCTTCTAAGGTTCGAAGGTTAACAGCGAAAAATATCAAAATCAAAGAGCAAATTTAACAAAATTTAATCAAATTATGATGTAAGTGTAAAGTTGTGAAAAACTTTTATTTGAAATTGATAAAAGCATTAACAAATAGAAACTTAACATATACCAATTAAAGATCTAGTCAAATCTAAAGAAACAGTTAAATGTTAATAATTGTAATTGTTACTGTACAGTGAAAACAAAATGTAGTGCATTTAATAAGATTTTTACCTTCAAATCTACAAACACACATGTAGATGTACAAGGTTATGCAATCAACCTTTGTTTTACTAACGCTAAATCGACTTATTTAAATCGACTTATTTAAGCTTGTTTTAATTTCTCCTGGAGCTGATTAGATTTTGGAGAAATTCAGCGGCGGGAGGAGGGGTTTATTAGGAGCAGTTTTCGGTTTTTATCACGTATTTCTGAAACAGCTGTATATTGCAAAGATATAAAAATACCAATTTTTTGATACGCCGCGTAATTTAGAGGCAAAAGAGCCTAAGGTAGAATTTAAGCGTAAGTTCAATTTTTTTCAAATTTCTGAATGACTACTAACTTTAAAGAAAATGTGTAGATATATTGTTTAAAGATTAAAATTAAAATTAATTATCGGTATTTTATAGAAGCATCTATATGTCTATTGACGTCTATCTGAAATGAAGTTTTAAACGTGCACCTGGCAGATTTTAATCACATTTAAGTTATTGTAGTTTTGTGATAACTCAACATGTATTTGGTAAAGCATTTACTTCAAGGTTTAGGAAAAATACGGCAAAAACCCTAGATATACCAAAAGGTAAAATTAAAATTGAGACGTACCCTTGTTTTAATTATTAGGTGATTAGAGTTTTGACTAGATGATATTTCCATGTCATGTCATGATTTAAATTATTTAAAGCATTCTCAGCTACCGCAGATTTCTCTGGTTGACGTAATCTACAAAATCTCATATGTTCTTTACGTCTTATATCAAAGCTACGTTTTGTGGTTTCAATGTATACTTTTTCACAAGAACAAGATAACTTATGCGCTCCCGAAGATGACAAAGGGGTTTGAAACATAATTAGTTGAACTTAAATGTATGCCTTAACTCCTAATTTAGAAAAATTCAACTAATGTTTTTATCTTGAATACAGGAAAAATGTCAATATTAGTTAATAAATAACGGGGAGTTTTACCAAAATGTATTCAAATAAGACTGCTAATATTCAATTATGGCTGTTGACGGGCCATATCGATGTCGTAGAAACTTGTACGTGCAGAAACGGGAAGAAGAGAGAAAAAAAATGGGAAAAATGGTCGCTACTCACCTGCTGATGATGTTTTGGTATTAAACCAAATCTATAATTGTTAAATCAAATAAAAAATACCTATATAAATAAAACGTGTTTGAAAATAGACTTAAAAAGACAATTAAATTGAAATAAATGTCCAAAACAAAATTAGAATTTATTGTGTATAGGTAACCAAAACTACTTGAATGTATATTAAATAGCGTAACGTAACATTTAATCCAAATAAAAAAAATAACTGTTTTCTTACAAACTATTGCAACGTGTTTATTATAAAAATACAATTTAGTGAATTTCGTGTGTTTTTTATCACGATCCAAGGAATAAGAACCAAAATAAGACTTTATGGAACAGGAAGAATCAAACTTTTAATGATGATTGGTTCGTAAAAAGAAGCAGGACGCAGCAACTTCGTGTTTTGTTTTATGAAACTCACCCAAACCGTGATCCAATATCGCCATAGAGGTAAAATTGGCGATTTCGGGTATGTGCGAAATAAGCCTACTGTCTTAGATGAACAGAAAATTAGATTTTATAATGGTGCAGAATATCCACATTCAAGGAGGTTATTTCACATGTTGATACGTCAAAAAATACAGTTTCCACACTTTCTCACAATCACAAATTACGCCCGTACCAAGTGTACTTGATACAAGAATTGTTCGAAGATGCCTTTGATCGACTAGTGGAATTATATGAGACAATGCCCTTTAAGGCAAATCCTTTGTTAATTCGAAATATCGTCTTTTCTGGTGAGGTAACATTTTGTTTGAATAGTACCCTCAATAAACAAGATTGCCGTTACTGTAAAAATCCGCATTGGATAATGGAAGTGAATACACAATATCCCGAGAAAACTTAATGCGTGGACTGGTGTAGTGAGTTACTGAATTATTCGACGGAATGCAGCACAGTTACCGAAGTTCCTTCAAGATAAACTAATTCCTACTTTAACGGTGTTGTATATCAAATTCCCAAAGTAAATGAACAGTATACAAAATACGGCAAAAGAGAATATAATCCTCTTGTTTTGAAACCCAATAAAAAGGTAAAATCGCTCATTCGGTTTTGAATATCGCAACAATTCCATACAATGATAGATTATGGGGGATTCTGTATTAAAATATTATGGTGCAAGACAGTATTTTTAATTGTGTAACGTAATGTTCCACGGTAAATATGATTTCTTTTGCGCCGATTTAAAAACATTAACAACGTTTGGTACACAGAAAGGGTTTTATGTAATACATATATAATTTTCATAAAGTCCTGTTTGGTAAAATTTGTTTGCAAAGAGAAATACTCTGATTCTATATGTATCAAGTAACTACATATTTTAAAATTGAGTAATGCGCCAATAAACTATTAAAATTGCGACGGGTGCTTGGCAATTTGTATAACAGAAATGAATCTTGTTTTATTCGTCGTAGATAAAAGTAATGAAAATCGTATTTAGATTTCAGCTATTATGGAATAATGAGATAAAGGGCGATTCAAAAAGCGCGCCGGTTTTGAATCGCTCGCCATTCTGTTATTTGTTGCTTAGCAATATAGTTGTTTATAAAGTTGACATCTGCTAATATTCCGATTTGATTCTGTGTGTCAAAATGGAACGCTTTTCTACTGAATAACTTGTGTTAATCGTGAAAACGTTTTATCAAAACGGCGAAAGTTTTGCAGAAACTGTCCGACGACTTCGTGCGATTTTCGGGCGTAATGAAGCTCCGAATGAATCAACAGTTCGCAGACATATGACAAAGTTTATTGAAACAGGATCAACACTCAACATTAAAAATTCTGGTCGTCCTAGATCTGGCCGGTCTGTTGAAAACATTGCTGTAGTTCGTGATAGTGACAATAATAGCCCACATAAATCGGTTCGACGTCGTTCCCAACAATTGGGCATAGGGTATTTTCTTCACTGCGGCGAATTCTTGTGAAGGATCTTCATTACCATCCCTACAAAATCCAATTAACCCACGAACTTAAGGTGCCCGATCACCAAAGGAGACGAGAATTTGTTGACTGGGTTCTGAGAAGACAACAGGAAGACGACGGCTTTGCGAGGAAAAACATTTTCAGCGATGAGGCCCACTTCCATTTAAATGGATAAGCAAAACTTCCGTATATGGGGATCGGAAAATCCTCAATCCTCATCCGCGACTTAAAGGAAGAAATTCGACGAGTTATCAACGAAATCGACGTGCAAGTTTGTGAAGCTGTAATCAACAATTTCAGGAAGAGAGTTTTGGCATGCCAGCAAAGTAGAGGGGGACATATGCCCGATGTGATTTTCCATTCCTAAATTGGGAAGGTTTGATTAACAGCTTTATGTCTTTTGTAAATGATTTTTTTAAAATAAACTTTGTTTTTTGTTATAATTAAAACCGGCGCGCTTTTTGAATCACCCTTTATTACTACGGTATAGAGGTCATATGTAAGATTGTATTAGCATGCATCGGTATTAGTGTAATGTAATATATTATTCTGTTGAGATAGGTAATAAGGCCTATGATGGTTTTATAGAGATTCATTGAACATCTACTCGAATTATATTTAATGTATTACCAATGTCAAAAAAAAACCGCCTATACGTTTATTGGTCGTTGAAATAGCATTCTGCTAATAGAAATATCTGGTGTGGATCACCACACGACCGTCCAACCTACAAAATGGAAATTAACAGAAATAAAATAATAACAATTTCTGTAAGATAATTATGCAACCTCTTTTATCATAAGTTCATTACGAAAATTGTAACAATAGTGCAACATTGTAAAAACAAAAACAATAATCTATGTCAAACAGACATTTAAAACTTCATGTCAGACAGAGGTTAATAGGCATCTAGATGCTAACTTAAAAACTTGAAATGAAATAATTTTAATTATAAGTAGTCTTTCCTCGACAAATTTTTGCGTTTAAAATTAAATTTAATGATGATAATAAATTAAATACAAACGTATATATGTAAATGCATAACAATATTAGAATCGGCTGCTAGACTTTTTCAAACAAATTAAAACCTTAAAATAAAATTCTGGCTCCCTTATTTCCTTCTACGTAAAATTACCTTCATATAAAAAAGCGATTGTCTCGCAATCTGCGTGAATTAAATGACTCGATTATTTTAATACATAGGATTTTTTACCTTCCAACCTACGTGTACATATGCAGGTATAGAAGGTTATGCAATCGAATTTTATTTCACTATCGCTAAATCGACTTATTAGCTCATTTTACAACTTTTGGCCAAGTTTCGCCAAAATCGGCCATCATGCCTGGGTATCTGTGTATGTCTGTATGTGTGGGTGTATGTTAGTATCCATGATAACTCTAGAACGAACACACGTACGTACTTAAAATGTAAGCTTGTTTTCATTTTGCTTGGAACTGATTAGATTTTGGGAGAAATCTAGCGGCGGAGGGGGGTTATTATGGGCAGCTATTGGTTTTTATCAAATATTTCTAAAACAGCTGCTTATTTCAAAGATATAAAAAAATACTTGGATATAGACCTTAAACATACGGATTAATTATATGCTATACAATTTTTTGATAAGACACGTAATTTAGCGGCAAAAAAATTCGTAAGGTAGAATTTAAGTCTTAGTTAAAATTTTTTCAATATCTGAATAACGATTAATTTTTAGGAAAAAGTGCAGACATATATTTTAAAGAAAGTTTAATTTTACATAACTTTTCTTTATAAAGTTTCTTAATATTACGCAAGGTAAATCTAAAAATTAATTAAATATGAACGAAAATGGTTAAACCGTATTATTGATATCTTTTAGAAGCTGGCGGCTTTGGATTTTTTTTAAGTTTTAAACGTGATTCTTACATAGATTATTCTTTTTACAATGTTGCCTGTTTTCGTTATGAGCGTATAAAATAGAGGTTGCATGGTTATCCTCAAAAAATTGTAATTATAGTACATTACATCACTAAGGGTAGAAGGAATCGTTTTAGTGCCGTTGATGCTTTTGGTGGCCGAGGCGTAGCCGAATTTAAAAATACAAATGCGGGAACAAGATATTAATTTTTATCTTTAATAACATTTATTACAATGGAACTGTTATGAAAAGTGCAATTTTTAAATATTTCCATACAATTTTCATCATTGTCAATTTTATTATTCGTGCGAATGCTTCTTTCGATATGATTTTCCGTTAAGGAAGCTGTTGTGGACGTTGCAGTGCAAGAACAAGATACAATTATTGAATTGTTTGTAGTTTTGTATCTTTTGGCGCGGAACTATCGTCATTCAAAATGTTTTCTGCTATTTGTATTTTATTGGATATAGAATCTTCGACATAGCCTTCCGCTACTTTATCGGAATTCCAACCTCCATGTCGCTTAAGAGTAATGATATTAGCTCCCGCGCTTACCAACAGTGTAGCGGATGTCCGTCTAAAGCAATGCCCTGTGTATTTTGATGCTTCTTCTAATTTTAAATAATTTGCTATTCTCTTTGCCATGGCAGCAAATGTGTGTTTTCCAACAACCTGCCTATATGCTTTTACATTGCTATATTTATAGAAGAATCTTTCTATTGGAAAGTTTTCTGGACGATTGTCATTGCATTTTCTATAAAGTTCTAAGTATTCTTCTATTCTTCTAATACTGTAAAGGATCTTTGTTTATCGTTTTTTGTTTCCTTTAATGAACCAACGATTTAGAATTGGTTTCTTCTATGTCACTTACTTGTAAATATGCCAATTCGTCAATGCGACACGAACCAGCTGTGCCAAATACTAGAGAAACCTACATTTTTGTTAATTTAATAACCAAAAATAATAAATTATCTTCTTACTTTGGTTGTTAAATGCAGCCCATCTGGTGCATTTTTAATAAATTGAAAACATTGTTCCTTTGTCAATATCTTTGCTTTTGTAGGCTTACATCCTCTGTTTTTCTGCTATATAGACATGATTAATTTTGCATATTTACTTACGTCGATATTATGGTAAAGCGAAATTGTACTTTTACATTGAGTAAGTTGCCCATAAACTCGAAGGAGAATACGTTGCTGACAATTCAATGAAGTATGGCAGCGTTACATTTTCAGAGAAATATTCAGTCTTTTTATTTCTTTGGTAGTTTCTAAATTTTTATAAGCAATGTTATATAATTCTTGTGACTTTACTGGTAGTAAATTTAGTACAGCTGAATTTGTAACTTTTGTTAACTCTGGTGGCGTGCTTTGCAATACTTTTAAATTGCCGTTTCTTCGTTGTAATAATGCTGACTAACTGACAACCGCGATCTATCAAAACTGACAATCGGAGCGAAAATAACTGTTGCTTAGCGACCAGTAATTAATTTAAGTGCCACTTCTATTATGAACACTAACGATCGAAATAGTATATTCTACATGCGATCTCGAACAAAATTATTTCATTTCTTTTTTTTAGTAAAGCATCTAGATGTCTATTAACCTCTGTCTGAGATGAAGTTTTAAACGTATGTTTGACATAGATTATTGTTTTTGTTTTAGAATGTTGCCTATTTTCGAAATATACTTATGAATTATGATAACAGAGATTGCATAATTATACTAAAAAAATGTTATTAAAATAATTCCATTTCTTTTAATTTCCATTTTGTATGTTGGAAGGTCGTGTGGTGTTCCACACCAGATATTTTTTTTATAACTGTGCAACCTCTTTTTTATACGTTCATAACGCAAACAGGCAACATTGCAAAAACAAAAACAACAATCTATGTGAGAATACCGTTTAAAACTTCATATTAGATAGAGATTAATAGACATAAATACATGTTAACTTAAAAAATTCCAAAGCCACCCGTTTCTATAAAATGTCAATAAAACAGTTTAACCATTTTCATTCATATTTAGTTAATTTTTAAACTTACCTTGCGTTATATTAAGAAACTTTACATAGAAAAGCTATGTAAAATTAAATTTTCTTTAAAAAATGTTTTACACCTTTTCTTATAAAATTAATAGTTATTCAGAAATTTAAAAAATTTAAACTAGAACTTAAATTCTATCTTAGTCACTTTTTGGTCGCTAAATTAAGCGTTGTGCCAAAAAATTGCATTGAACGTAATAAATCGATATGTTCAATGTCTACATCTAGGTATTTTTATATCTTTGAAATATGCACGTGTTTTAGAAATATTTGATAAAAACCAAAATTGTCCCTAATAACCCCCCCTCTCCACCATAGGATTTCTTCCAAAATCTAATCAGCTCCAAAGGAGATGAAAACAGGCTTAAATACAAAATTTTAGGTACCTAAGTGTTTTCGTTGTGGAGTTGTCGTGTACACTAACATACACTCACACACTTTTGTAAAGCTTATAGAATATCGTCATGTATAAAAAAATTTGATGTAGGTTGTAGTATGTTACAGGTAACCTAATTTTAAATGTGTTCTATATTTTCCATGTGGCTGGATTTCGTACAATGTAATTCTAAGTTGTGTTAATTTATGATCAAAACTTTCTTACGAAGGTTTTTACGCCAACAATTATGTTAATCTATCTGTTTTGGAGTTCCATAGGTTTAAAAAATGCTCTGTTTGTTTTCGTGCGAAAAACTTTGTTTTCTCATTGGAAACCAATTGGTTCAAATTTTATGACGTGTGTTTAGCGTGGTTCGAGGTTTTTTGATGTTATGTTTTGAACAGTAACTGTGCACAGAGATTTATTAATATTGGCATTGTTAACATTTCGCAGGACAGTTGGTGCATTAGCACGATGCTGTAACGCACATGAAGGAAAGTTACCATTAACGCATAATACGTTTTTTAAATTTGTGAAGCTATTAATTCACATAGTGTAGATAACATTTTGGCAATTATTTGATATGTATTTCCATTTCGTCCAGGTCCATGGTCTCGCATATTGTAAGAACCTTCGTTGATTAGGTGACGTTTCTCTCATTTGTCATCTTTAGGTAACAAATAATATTGCTCTGCTTCGCGTTATTCGAATTGAACTGATCTCTTGTGTGCGTTCCTTGTTAATTATATCTTTGCTGACTTTGACTTTCTCAACTTTCTCTGCCTTACTTTCTTTTTTCCGTTCCACTAGTTTTTCTGTGGACTCCATTAGACAGCGTGTTTTTGGTTGGCGGTTTTTATTTATTACCAATTTTCAGTATCTGCGTATCGTCTCGGGTATTAAGGCTGTTCAGGCGTTTTGGTTTTATCAAAGTTGATATTGTGTGACGCCAATTGAACATATTGTGTTAAAGATGAGTTTGTGATATTTTTCCTTATTGCTAATCGATGTTATTTCAGCCTAGCACTGATTCTTCTGTTTGTTTAGTTCGATCACAGTGTCTTTATAGAATCCCGCATATGCACCTTCTAGCTTGATTTTAGTTTTTGGGTTCCGGTCTTTTCATCTTTGATGTTATGCTTTTTTAGAATTCTGCTAATCCGGTCTGTTATTTTTACGTACGGTACTTTGTTTGTTTGTTCCTTCTCTATATCTTCTTGCTTTTTCTTCTTCCGCCTTATGGATACGTAATAAAGCTGATTTTAGTGATTTGATTTCTTCCAGCATGTTTTGATGGTCTCTTGGATTTGGTAAATTGTGTTTTGACCACGGCTTGTAGTTGTGCTGGGTGATGATGGGATTGAGCATTCAGAAACCGGTTGGTGTGTGTCAAAACGGCAGTGTTGTATTGTCTTCCATTTCCATTGTAAAATTTATCCGTGTGTCCAGATTATGAAGGTGTCGTCCACATACCTTTACCATAACTTGGGTTTGTGATTTCCGTTTGTATTGATTGTTCTTCTACATCGTACATAAATAAGTAAGCTAGAACTGGCGATAGCGGTGAATCCATCGGTGCCCCTTTGATTTGTCTATACGCCTGGCTTACGTAAATTAAGTTCAATTGATCAGCATGTTGTTAAATACTGACACGACATCGAAACTAACTAATAAATAACCTTGGTTAAGTGTTTCCTTTTTAGGTTTGTGATGTGGCTTGAACTGTTTACGTATGATTTTAATTTTTCAGCGTATGATTGCAACTGTTTGGCGATGTATCTTTTTTGTTTTTGTAAAGGTGATCCGATAGAACGAACTATTGGTCTCAGTGGTACCCCAGATTTGTGAATATTTGGTAATCCATAGAATTTCGGGCATTCTGATGATTTTTCACTATAAGTTTTTGTGTTTTTGGGTCGATCTTTGTGTTTCTTATTTTCGTTTTTGTCGTTTTACCAAATTTGTTGTAGGATCCGTCGAGATCTTTTGGTATGCTGGGTCTAGAATAAGATGGTTTATATTATTATTAGAGTCGTCGGCGTCAATAACGGCTATGGCGTTTCGTTTCTCTGCGGGCAGTATTACGATATATGTGTTTTTCCTCAAAGTATTTAGTTCCTTGACTTCTCCAATTAAGGTCTTCTTTGGTAGTCGGACCTTCCTCGGTACTTTGGTGACCTCTTGGCGTGTTGTTCTCGCTGAATCATCTTCCATGTTTGTAATCGATGATTCAGTGTTGCAGAGTGTCTTCCACTGGGACATTTCATCCCTGGATTGGTGTTCAATATTGTGAAATTTTAACCAAATTTGACGAATTCAGTAATAATTGTTGAACCACCTTTACTATTGTACAAGTTTAATAACCTTAACGTAACATGTGGTGTACTAAACAGTTTCTATTTTGCCATACATCAAATTTGTAATTGTTGTCCACTGTAACTCTAATAATTAAAAAAAAATGTTTTAGAAGCGGTGATCATGTTTAAACGTGAAAATTGAAATCAGGATGTGGTCAGCATCATAATTCAGAGGTCGTTACCGCGCCCGTTGTAACAACGCTACGGATTGACGAAGCCGCAGATGAGTCTACATCGTTCGAAGGATTCCGGCTATAGAAAAGGAAGCTAAAGAAGTCATCGCGGGACTACCCGACCAGGCCCACATCTATAGGCAACACTTTCGAGGCCCTTTCCGACACCGCGGGCCGTCCGCGAGTCTTAGAAGTTGCGGTTACGTTACTAGGGAGAAGATTCCGCCGGTAATCCTTCATGAGAAGAACTAGGTCACTTTCTCTTGGGAATTACACCGCCAAAAGATCGGGTAGGTACAGCATAGCATACCTGTTAGGCAAAAATCGATCGTACGTTCAAGGTTCTACTGGGAGTACCTGTAAATATCTCCAAGCGTGAAGTTTGATCTGATCTGCAAGATCGCGATATAAATATAAACTCTTGTTTTAGGACAACCCCGCTTCTGCTGGCCCAGCTGCCATCAGAAGAGTACCTAACAAAATCCGGTAGGTGGAGTACGTGGTTCGCCTACGTATCTCCCTTGAAGACATGAGAAGGAAAATCAGCATCGGACAGTGTCACCGGTGCCAGGGATTCCGTCACGCACAGCGTTGCTGAAGAGCGGGGGCACGCTGTGTGAAGTGCTCAGGACGACGCCATTCTGGCGAATGCCCGAAACCTCATACCGACGGGTCAAACCGCGTGAACTGCGGTGGTGATCACCTGATCAAATTCAGGGGATCTCCGAAGTTTCCACGTCTCCCACAGCGGAAGCAACTAGGTGCACCATTACTACGGCGACCAAAGAGGACACTATCGATAGAGGCACCCTCTCAACTCCGAACCGGCGTTAGTTACGCCCATGCGACGGCGAGCAGTAGTGAGAAGGCGGCAGTGTCAAATGTGGTTAGAGCCCAATCGAGAAAACGCCCGCTCCATCCTCTTTAGGGTTCGACGCACGTTCCGGAGGTGTTTTCCCTTTTTGGGGAAGCATTCCCCGGAACGGCGACGAGATGAAAAACCTGGTATAAATATAGTATAATAGTATCGATTCATTTATCTATTACTGTCCTAAACCTCACCTACCTGTAACACAAAACACATAAAAAACCACTCTTGCAGCATAATACATACAAAGTACAATTGACACTAATTAAATATAAATCAGTAAAACTAATAACTACGTTTAATTACAGGTACCCTCCACAAAGAGCTATGTCGATGTCCGTGATCCACAGTTCCATTGACGCTCTGAGCACGCATAATGTAGTGACATTATGCGTTCAAGGATACATCAAGGTACCCTCGCACAAGTCCAGCCCACGATGTATGGATCAACAGAATAACTACCTAATTTCAACCTAACTGTACTTTCATTCAAATTAATTATGTTTATAACGTATTCTACTTAACTAATTATTTCATAAACTTGTAATGAACATAATTGAATTGAATTCATACCTGTATCATGTTGCATTAGTAAATATATGGTAAAAAGAGAATGTATTAAGTTCATTAGAACAACACGTGTTCGCCACCTTAGATGAACCTTAGTCATCTGCGGCTACCTTTAATTAATTTATTTGTGTAATATTTTTTTACATTAGCCTAACTTTTAAATAATGGAAATGGTTTTGAATAGAGCCGCTTCCTTTGTCCTATTATTCCTGTACAAATTTTCTGATTGCAACAGATATGTACGGAGGTACCTTATTGCACGTTTTAATTTCTAATCAGAGAAAATAAATGTCTACACTTTTGCGAAATTTAATGTGAATCTATTTTTGGATATATTTGTACTAAATTTAGATGCTATAACTCAAATTCTAAATGGTTATAAGTGTTAGAAAGTTAGTAGTATCCTTTAACAAACAAAATACACCCAAGTACCACACAAAATTAAAAAACCCCGAACGCGTTTCGATAGCTACGCTATCATCATCAGCGGTCGACTAAATTCATATTAACCGCTAATTAATATTCCAAGAAGTGAAATAGTTTCCAATAATGATATTTTCAATAAAAACCCACTTCTTAGAAGTTTTGAAAAATGAGTAAATATAAATACTGGTACACATTGAATCAACAACTTTAGTTAGGTACTTGCGTTCAAGGTGTCCAAATATCTTACTGAAGCCGAATTGCAACATGAAACTGATAATTTAAATTTGTACGATTCCGACGATGATAACCATAGTGATAACATTGTAGTATCTATCATCAGAGGAGGATACATTCTACGTTTTGGAAGACAGTAGTGATGGTGACGAAGATGAGCATTTCTTCAGTTTTTCAGGAATATCAAACATTAGCGTAAAATATGATGCAGCTCACGGTACTAAATGGAGAATTCTGACCGAGTTGAATAACGGTTGAGGACGTATATCATAACATACTTAGAGAAGAAGCTGGGTCAACCGGATATTTTAAAAAAAACGTTGACAATGCTTGTGCATGTTCTTGGAGGCTTTTTATTGACAATTCCATAATGTGTAATATTAGGAAGTGTACTGAAGCTAAAGTAAGTAGACAATTGAGTGGCAGTCCATGGACAACTTCTTTGGAAGAATTAGACGCGTTGGTATCTTGTTTGTACGCTCGTGGGATCTTTAGTGCTAAAAACTTTCCAGTAGATCAATTGTGGAACAAAACATGGGTGCCTAATTTCTTCTGTGATACAATGTCAAGAGATAAATTAAACCAAATAACGCGATTTATTCGATTCGACTTAAAATCAACTCGTCGACATCGTCAAGAACCTGATAAGTTTGCTACAGTATCAATCAATCAATCAAAAGTATGGGATAAATTTGTGAGTAGCTGTATTATGTGCCTGTTCCCATTTTATACTCTGCCCATTGATATCGTTATAACTATACCATCCAGGTAGATATAATTATTTCTCTCCTTCTTCAAATGCTTCGGCAGCTTTACGTAAATACGTTTCTATGGTACAAATTTCTATTATTTTAAATTTATCAACATCTTCCGTGAATAAGTTCAAAATCCAAAATAATAGAAATTTGTACCATAGAAACGTATTTAAGTAAAGCTGCCGAAGCATTCGAAAGATTTATATCTACCTGGATGGTATAGTTATAATGATATCAATGGACAGACCATGAAAATGGAAACAGGCACATTTACTATTGGTGAAATATTGGAACATCTATTTGATATGTACTATGTGCTATAAACCAGTAGCAAACATTACAATTGATAAACAACTATTTCATACAAAAGCGAGATGTCCAGTCACCCAATATATGAGTAATAAACCGAATAAATTTGGAATATAGTTTTGGATTACAGCTGACGTTGAAACAAAATGTGTTGAATGGATTTCCTTACATGGGCAAGGACGATTCAAGAGCAACTAATATGTTATTATCTGTACATATTGTGATGAAATTAATGGAACCCTTTCTAAAAAAAGGGGAGGAAGGTAACTGTAGATAACTTTTTTACACTTCTCAATCCCGCCAAAAGCTTGCAAAAGGAGTCGACATCGCTAGTTGGAACTGTGAACCGAAGTAGAAGATTTTTACCAGCTGCTATAAAAAAATAGAGAAATGATTTGTATTCTACGAAGGTTTTTATAGTGACGATATTTCTCTAAGTTATTAAGCGAAAAGATCGAAAAATGTATGCATTGATTGATGATGAGGGACAGAAGAAACTTCCAGAAACCGTAAAATTCTACAACAATATTAAATATGGGGTAGATGTTTGGACCAAATGGCAAGAAATTGTACAATCAAATCGTCTTCCAGGAGGTGGCCTCTACAAGTATTTTTCAATATACTGGATTTAGCAGCAGTAAATTCCTGGATAATTGACAGTTTATGTACTAACGGAAACGTAAGTCGTCGAAAATACATTTTGAAACTCGCTGATCAATTCAGGAGTGTGTGAGTGCTTACGTACAAGAAAATCCACTACATATCAACAAGATGGGTCGCAATCCAAACAATCGAAGGCAATGCTAAACTAAAAATGTGCCAATAAATCAAAAGACAATTGCAAAATCTGTAAAATAGTAGTATGTGGTAAATGCGTTGACATTATAACTAAAGAAATTATATGTTCATGGTATATATAATTACTCATTACGTATTGGTATCTTCAAAGTAAAAAATTTTTAGAGTTTGGATTTATTACTTTGCCTTTACAATGTAATTGTAAACTCCGGTCAATTTGACCGTTGTCGTATGTGTAGGTAAATAAATTATACCGTATTTCTAGTGTTAACAAGAACTTGATTTAACAATGCAATTATACCTGAAAACGAATCCTACGTAGTCGTCATCAATTTCTGTATCAATAAAAAACGTTCCTTCAAAATCCACACCTCCAAAGCTATGGTGACCTACAGCTAATCCTGGATCACTATTCATAGTTTGCACAATCTCAGCTCCTTTATTGTAAATTACCCAGTTTGGATCAATTTGTGATTCACCTTCAGGGTCCAAAACTACGGTTTGGTATTTACTAAAATCGGTAGCATAAATTAACGAATTATTGGGACAATTATCATATGGGTCATCTACAGGATCACCATCCAAATTCTTTTCACAAACATCTCCAACACCGTTATCTAAAATAACTCAGCATAGAAGAAATGTATTAACTAATTATTTTGTATTTACGGTTATAATCTTCTTGTCCCGGATTTACTACTAACGGACAGTTATCCTTATCGTTTCTTATCCCATCTCCATCTGCATCTGCATCACAGGCGTCACCTACACCATCATGATCAGTATCAAGCTGATCACTGTTAGGTATTGTTGGACAGTTATCTACATCGTCGTTAATTCCATCGCTAAAAATAAATGTTTACAATCAATTACTGTCAGTGGTCAAACATACCCATCTTGATCTCTATCATTGTCACAAACGTCACCAACTAAATCATTGTCAGAATCTTGTTGATTTTGATTATAATTATATGGGCAATTATCACAAACATCACCGATGCGTCACCATCGGAATCCCTTTGATCGGGATTTGGTTTTCTATTGCAGTTATCTTTATTATTCAGAATTCCATCTCCGTCCATATCAGTGTCACAGGCATCCCCTAACCCATCTCTATCTATATCAGATTGATCATAATTGGGCACGGTTGGGCAATTGTCGCAAGCATCTCCCTGTCTATCTGGACCACCTACATCAGTATCTGCTTGATCTGGATTTGGTATTAAAGGACAGTTATCCTGCAGTAAAGGTTAGTAATAATTAGTAGAGTATCTTATTATACGTACAGGATCGTTAGGAATTCCATCGTTGTCTGCATCAGGGTCACAAGCATCACCTAAGCCATCACCATCTGCATCCTCTTGTCCCGAGTTTGGTTTATTAGGACAGTTATCCTAAAGATAATTATGTTAAAGTTAAATTTTGCTAATTTCGCAAGGTTATGTTAACACACCACAAAAAGCTAACATGTTTTTATAGTAAGATACATAACCACTAATTTCCCCATTAGTAACGTTACTACCATACAATCTAATTCTACAGGGTATGATTTCTTGTACCTTTAATATTATGATAAGTGATAACAAAAAACGCTGTGTCCCAAGGTTATCAAAGTATGAGTTAGCACACAATGCAATTTCTTTAAATTATACGTACCTCGTTTATTAAAAAAAATCGCCTTTTGGAATTATATTTAAAACATTCAATAAATGGTAAACGTGTCACATATTATTCATTGAGCATTCACTGGATGTCTACTATTTCAATCATATATTTAGTCCATATTTAGAAATGATGGTTTATAAATTGTTTAATTTCACAGTGACTAAATAATACATTTAAGTACAGTGGTTTGTGGCCATAAGTGTAGCTTGCTACAACATTGCACTCTATTTGGCACTAGATTTTTTATCAGTTCAACATCTAAGCCTAACGCGCGAGATGGTGTTCAAGTTCAAATCATTTTAAACCGATTAGTATAATCTATTTTTTTATTTGTCTCCTAGATTTGGGAGTTATTTTTACTTGGTATAATATTTTTCACTAACGTTAAATTTGATTAATTTATTTTTACATGATTGATACATGATGCCTTTTATTAAGTATTACAAATGAAGATTTTTTTAATTATCCGTTTCCATAGCAACGTACGGAGCAGTTTGAAAGTTGACTAACATAGCCACTTGAAAAATTTGGCATAATCAGATTTGAGGTTAGTGACAACCGTCTAATACCAGCATAATTCTGGTGTAATAATAAAACACTCCAAATCTAGGGGGTAAATA